>LR138651.1:0-20914 GCA_900659605.1 Tisbe holothuriae | reverse complement strand
TTTGGTGAGATCTGAACTTAACCCAAGGGAGCATGCTAGGGGCCCATACACAGACCACTTACAAGCAGCGCTATTATGGGTTGCGGGTTACTGTCTCTGTTTTTTTCTAAGGACCAGTTTGCTGGAGCGTCCAGCGCAAGACTCCCAATTTGAGCATACTTGGAGCCCTCCGCCTTCTCTCTAGGAAGCAACCCAGATGGGAAATATTGTTGAGCTGTTGGTATTGGTTAAATGATATGCGTCAAATGGCATGGATTATTAAAAAGAAGCTTTAAAACCACAATAAAAGAAAAAAGTTTTGCAGGTAAACCAAGCGAGTTGCAGGCAGTATAGACATATAAAAAATTACTTCTTAAAAGTTGCTGCGTAACTTAAATTTTGAGAAAGATGTACTTTTATGAATTGTACGTGCGAAATTTCGGATAATTAAGCTGAATTGACCTCACCTGTGATCTCATAAGAAATTGTGTTTTGAGGCGTTGCCAAATTGGGTTCAGAGGCAGCTCCAGTCCGGACCATAGGAAGAACCGAAGAAGCAATGGAGTCAAAGTCCATAGTTGTCACATTTGCTTGGAAGCGGAGCCATATTTGGGCTCTAACCGGAGGTGTAGCAATAAGATGCTTTGCTTCGGAGGTGTAGCAATAAGTTGCTTTTCTTCGGAGGTGTAGCCATATGATGTTGAGCTTTGGAGGTGTAGCTGTAGCCATAGCATGTGAGCCAAAATAGGCTGCATGACTTCGGAGGTGTAGCCATAGCATGCTTAGCTTCGGAGGTGAAGCCATAGGATGCTTAGCATCGGAGTGTAGCCATAGCTTAGGATGCTTAGCATCGGAGGTGTAGGCTTTAGGACTTTACACATCTTGCTAAGAGGTTGTATCCATAGAATGGCGGGCTTCGGAGATAGTATGATCGCCTTCGGAGGTGTAGAAATATATGATTGCCTTCGGAGGTGAGGCAATAGCCTTCGGAGGCTTTGTTGGCGTAACCAGCAGGAGATGGGACTCGGAGATTTGACCAAAGAATGTTTGCCTTCAGAGCCTTCGGAGGTGTGTCCTTCGGAGGTGAGGCATTCGTTGATGTGACCTTCGGAGGTGTGGCCTTTGTTGATGTGACCTTCGGAGGTGTGGCTATTGGAGAGCTTCGTAGGCATAACCTCAGGAGATGGGATTCGGAGGTGTGGCCTTCGGAGGCTTTGACTCCTCTCCACGGACCTTTCTTCACACTTTATATCACTTTCCAAAAACTTTCCATCTCTGGATCCGTCGAATTGTAATCACTGACTGTCACCTGTCCGGCTGCTCTTAAGATCAGGCACCTGCGACACTTAAAAGTATTTCCGATACGGACTAAAAGAAGATTTGGCACTTGTTGGCCTTTTTTGGCAGTTTTTTTGTCGCTAGTTTAATTTTTGTTTGATTCCCCGTGTTTCTGCTAATTACGCCTAATAATTATTCTTCCCAAAACCTTAACTTTGCGTTCCTACTCTCAAGGAAATTACATTGTACGATGCCCCTGGGTTTGTACCCTCTAAGGTGCATTATGCATGACAGCATTTAAGCCTTTAGAGACAACGGTATCTTTGCAAATCCCTATCGACGTCCCCGCCTTAATGCCTCCTGTCCAACTCTTTACTCAATTTCTTTGTTCCTGCTCTCTTATTTAGGAGAAAATAACTTTTCCTTTGGAGTCAGATAGGTCAACTCAAAACACGCATGAAATTATTCGATTTTTTTTCATATCATGCTTAGAGGAGCAGACTGTCTGTTTTAATAAGACTTATATATCCCTCCTCTAGTCATGCTCCATAGTACATCGTAACGAGTGATGTATTCTTTCAATTAGCATTTATTTATATTATTGTAATCAGAACTGAAACTCTGGCTGCTGTAGAATATTACACTGAATCTCCTTCACCAACCCCGTACCCAGAATCATCATATCCTGAACCATAGCTTCCACATTCTGCACGAGACCTTCCCCATCCTCGTCCACCTTCTTGCCGGCCACCTGTCTAAACCCGGACACGGGAGTCTGCTCCACCACAGCCTGACTCAGCTTCACGCCGACGTGCACCCCGCCGTCACCGTAGTAGAACCTCGCAACGTCGCCGAATGTCGCCTGAAGCTCAGCCAGGTACAAATCAATCGGGTTGTAGTCAACAACTGGAAAGGCCTCCAACAGTTTCTTGTCATCACGATTAGGCTTGTCCTTGCTGCTGCCATCAGGCCGTTCCTTCAGCTTCGGGACCTGCAGCGGGTTCAGTGTGATGATGATGTCGTAGATTTCCAGGTCGAACTGCAACGTATCAAAGAATCCCTCCAGGTTGAGCGGTAGGTACGGCGAGCTCTCCAGCAGGTGGAAGAGCGTCTGCCTTGCAAGGTTGACCACGCGTTTTAGGTCTTGTCGGAGGACCGGCTTCGTGAATAGGGACGGCGTGCTCTTGCCGTCGAAGGCTGTGACGATGACCATACCCGGCAGGGCCTTGCGGTTGTCCTTCATGAGGCGCTGGACGGACGACATGACTTTGGGCCCGAGCACTTCCTCTTCGTTGAGAAACAACGGCTCCGTTTCAAAGTCGTGGAAGGAGAGCAGGTCAAAGAACCTAAGCAAGGCGGCTTCGACAGTCTCCGGGCTGGAGAGTTTGGAGATTGGGTGGGCAAAGACATGCGCTAGAAGGAGCTCGCGGCAAATTTCCGGCATGACTGTGTCGAGCATCTTCAAGGAGAACCAGCTCTTGACCAAGGAGAATGCTCCAGCCCAGGCGGTGTGACGGAGGGCTAGAGATTGGAGGTAGCTGTAGATAGCCTGAAACAAGGATTATACATTATAATAATACATCCATATCGACTATAATCGCCATCTGTACCTGTGATTGGACTGCTTCCGTGTCTCCGTCAGCAGCCGCTGTGAGAGGTGGATCAACATCCAGTGCAAAGAGAAAGCTCTCGTGCTCCACGTACAACTTTTTGTCCTTGATCATCGTCTTCAGCCCCAGGTCGGACATCTTCTTCTTCAGATTCACCAGGAATGCCAGCTTTAGGTGCTGGAACATTTCCGCGTTCATGTTCTTCTTGTGTGTAATGTCCAGCATGACGGGGATGGCTCTGGTGAGACTGGGTGACACCTTGGAGACGAACGGCACTTTGAGGGTAAGCGCCGGGCCCCGTCTCTCCACCAGCTTTCGCCCGATCTTGCTCGGCGCTCTGTACGACTCGATCTCGCCGCCGTAGTGTAGAACGCTGGATAGTCCGCGCACCTTGCGTACTGGCAGGGAGGGATCCGCGCTAGCCAGCACCACCTTGGCCAACGCGTCCATAGCCGAGCGAGCGCGCTTGACTCCATCTAGAGAATGAATATTCTCCCTCAGGACGCCATTAGGAATAAGGATTGGCTTGAGCTCGGGCTCCTCTCCGTGGTGAACCTTGAGCAGGTGGCGCATGACTGCCAGCGCGATGTAGGACGGACCCCACGGGTTGTGCAGCGAGACGGACTCTCTGATGGCGCCGTCGTCGAATCGGCGGAGGTCGCACGCCGCGCTCCCGCCCCAGAACTTCTTGAACTCGTTGGCCTCGTCGCTGTCCGGACCTGCCAGCGGACCCAGGATGAGGGACGGGCCTGACGTGGGTGGCGGCGACAGCAGCTTGAGCCCGACTGCGACTGCCGACGTCTTCTTGTCCTCCTGCGGCACCCACTTGACGAGCACCATGTCAGCCCTGCCCGCCAGCCCGCGCTGCAGAGTCGGCTCCATCTGCGGCCAGAGCGTCTTTTGCGCGCGCTTCCTTGGCATGGGCAGCAGCACGAGCGCCAGCTGGTCGATGGGCAGCAGCGAGGGGAGCTTGCCGGCGGAGGCGCGCACGGCGGCGTCGGAGGGGGAGAGGGTAGTGGCCATGCTGGGCCAACAGTCACCTGGGGACGATCTTAAACGGTGCTGAGAGGATTCGCTCTGACGCTGGTAAATTTTCGGTAGTTTTCCGTTTACTGTTTCGACTTGCTCCAGTTCTCTCAACACGTGAATTGTTTTTCGAGGTTTGTGTTTTTGTTTTGACGGCGGCGCCGCTTTGAATGTAGAAGTCGGTCGGATAAGAATAAAAGAGCTCGAGAGATCAAGCAAGTATTGCCTTTCAATCCAACCCTAGAAATACGTCAAAAACTGACAAAAAGTGGAAAAATAAACACATGGACAGAAATGGTGAAAAAGATTTAAAAAGAGCCTCGGTTGGAAATCTGAAATAATGTGATTTTATGAGGCAATCTTTAATGATATTTTTTGTCCATGGTCCCTTTCGTCCGCGTTGTGTCTCGCCGCTGTTGCCCTTCAGCTACCTCGACCTCTCCGATCGCTCCGATCGCTCCATCCCTAGTCATGTCCAAGAGGTCCAAAAGGTAAAAGAAAAACCAAGGCAAGCAAGAGCGAGTTAAAACTGTTAAACAGCTGGTACAGGGTTCAGTAGGTCAACTACCCCAAGGCCGAGTGGGTTATATGTTAACTACATACAAGGGCCTTTTAAGGGCTGTTTTACAATATTATATACATTTATTATATTCACATCTTCCTTGCTCTGCCTCACTAAGTGTAGCCTAGTTGTATCTCTAAAGATATTTTATTCTATTATCTTCAGGTATTCGGTGGCTGACTTTCTCAAGCGCAAGACCGACACCGACCCTGCCCACGCCACGAACTCAGACACCCCCGAGGACAGCAGTCAGGAGCTCGCATGGCGGATGCTAGAGGAGGTCGACCTCAAGGGAACCAGGGCCAAGACCATCAACAAGAAGAAGAAGAGCCACCAGATGTCGACCAGGAGCCTTGAGAGCGTCCCGACTGGGTCAGCCAGTCAGATGCTTGCGCCGCCTTCAGCCCTGGCATTCTCAGTATGCCCACGGCCGTGGATGGACACAAACTTGGGGAAACAGATCAACGGAACCGTGGCGGCCCCTTCTACAGCGACGGCCTCCGGGTCTGGATGGGTGCCCCGCGGGGTCCAGTTTAACCTAGTCTCGTACAACATCCTCGCGGACGAGTACATGAGGACGCACAGACACCACCTGTACAGAGGCCTGTCCGACCATCTGGTGTCGTGGTCTAGTCGGTATCCGCGGCTGCTAACGCACATGCTCAGCTTGGACGCGGACGTGCTCTGCCTGCAGGAAGTCCAAGCCGACCACTACGAGGCGAACATAAGGCCGGACCTTAGCCGTTGGGGCTACCAGGGCGTCTTCAAGAAGAAGACTGGCGACAAGCCGGACGGGTGTGCAATTTTCTACAGGGTGTCAAAGGTACTTTAGTAGTTGACTGACGAGATATAACATGTCGCTAATGCGCGTAATTTGATTTGTCCTCCTCCTTCAGTTCTCGCTCCTCAGCCATACGAGTGTCGAGTTCCGTCAGCCGCACGGTGGCCGTCTACTCGACCGTGATAACATTGCCCTGGTCGTCTCCCTGCAGCCGCTCGATCCGAAGCGGCGTCGCACCTCGCGTCAGCTGTCGCCCATTGTGGTCGCCACCACGCACTTGCTTTACAACCCGAAGCGGAGCGACGTCAGGCAGGCACAGTTAGCAACGCTAATGGCAGGTAAAGAAATTATATAGTCTTCAGTTCTGAGTCTTCTGACCCCTGAACGTCCATTCAGGCGTAACTTGCAAAATATCTAAAATCCACCACAGCAGCGGTCTTTGTAACATATGACCTGTTCGAATAATAACGCACAACTTTCTTGCAGGAATAAAATTCCTAAATTATTGTTCGCGAGTATTTTGATATCTAGCAGTATAATTTCATGGTTTTATTTTCAGAACTGGACCGAATTGCCGCGTCTACTTCTTCAGTGTCCAACGGCAATTCCCGTCTGCCCTGCATCCTCACCGGGGATTTCAACACAGCAGCCAGCGGGACCGAGTTCAGGTTAATTGCCCAGGGCAGGGCCAACATGAGACTGCCGAGGGAACTCGGGATAACGGACCAATGCAAGGTAAGGTTGTTGGTTCACCTTCTTGCTTTTTTAGCATTTAGGTTGGGAGCTACAACGTTCCTTTTTTCCTGTTTCTAATGTATGTACAAAAGTAGTTGCACTTAAATTTGCTTGCATTTAAAGAAGGCTATTCAAGGCTTTTTCAAGCTGTTCAGACTATTCTCCCATGAACAATACGTTCAAAAATCTGTTAAAAATGTACATTTAAAGTTTCTATAAGGGTACGCGGCTTTAAGTAGTTTTGTAATGCCTTTAAATTTTGACACATTTCCCCATGGAAACAGCAAATGCAAATTCAATTTGGTTTCGTACACTTTCTAGCATTTAATAAAACCTTGCGGCCTGTGAAATTAATCTTTTGTGTCTCTGGAGTTTTCTGAAACTTTGCGGTAAAATTTGATCGATTGGATAAAAACTTATCCTGACACAACTTCCAGAGATATTTTAAAGGCGAAAACCGTTTGAAAATCACTTAAATACTTTTCTAATAGTTTCAAGATAATAATCATTAATGGTTACGGTCTCATTAAGTTCACTTGACTTGAGTTTCCTTTTCAGTTTAGAAAAAAACTCTTGCTGTAAACTACAGCAGAAATAACTTTTTACCATTTCGTGTTGAAGAATGACCTCTTATTTTTGGTCCACGACTTTCTGTCGTGGACAAAAGCCAAGTTGAAGGGCTGACAAAAACTGTGTAATTACAGCTACATCTAGACACAATTGCGGACAAGGGGGAGAAGTTTAAACATGATTACTTTTTATCAACCTAATATAATATAACAGGGACGGATCTGTTCCAAAGGGAACCCTGACCATTGCATCTTCTCTCCCCGAAAGTCAATTACAACTGTGTCTTGCGTGTATTTTACTAATGGAGTATTATTTCCTCGTTGGCTTCCAAAATAAGATGATGTAACGACTTGTGCGCCTGGGTGTATTGTGTAACTTATGTACTCAACTGTAACGTAATACATGCAGAAAATTATGTAACTTGGTTACTACAATGTGACTTGCAATGTAGTTCAATGTGCATTGTTAATCCTTAAAAGTTCTATCTACAGATATTGACCTCTTAAACTGTCTGCAATCCGTTTATTTATAGCCGCAGCTTTCTAAACTGAATTTCCTCCGTAGGGTACACTTCCGACTTGTGTTGAGTAAAAACGAAAATTCGGGCTCGCTCAGAATAGCAATGGGAGCTTTTTAAAAGAGGGCACTCTGCCGTCTTGTAGACCCGGAAAAACTCAAATTATAATTCCGCACTGTCTAATGTTCTTGAGGGAATGGTTTACTTTTGAAGGTACAAAACAGACTGCAAGTTTTAGACAGCTAAGCCGATCTTCGATTGTAAGAAAAGTCAAAACAATAACATTATTTTCCTCCTTCTTCTTCTCGCTCGTTTGCCCTTCTGCTCCATTTATGCCACCAAGAGCGTCTTTGCCACCCAAAGTCCTCGGAGAACAATGCTTTTCCAGGGTATGAATTGACTCTTTTCCGCTTGACATCCGCCCAGTGACAACAGTTTCAAAATCGATCACGGTTCAGTTGCGATTATTTCACACTTGACGGATATAAAAGAATGGAAAATGCAGTTTTAACATACAAATGGGACAGCTTTCTCTTTCTAAACCCAATATGAAGTATTTCAATAATAATTATAATCTTCCGTTTCCAGCACGTGTTCCGCCACCTACCTCAGCCGTACCCAGTCCAGCAGCACCACCTGCGCCACTCTGAGCTCCAGCCTCAGCCGCCTCCCTTCAACCTTCAGCAGACGCCGCTGCCGCCTGGTGTGACCATGGAAACGGGTTGCTTTACTCAGGACTTTCACTGGAGATCGGCCTACACCCTAAAGTGAGTTTAATCATCCACACACCCTGTTTTAAAATGTTATAACAAATTATTATTTGTCTAGCTCTGCTGAGGTGTCGACGCTTCACCAGCGGTGGGTGATGGTGGACTTCATCTTGTATTCGGGGCAGTTCAGTCAGCGGCACGAGAGACCTGTGGAAGATCACAGGTACGAATAGTTCTTACCGACGCATTCGAGTATATTACACATCACATAATTCGAGACAGATATGTTCTAGACAATCACATTGGCAACCCCACATACAGGCATTTTAAAACATATTTACAAACCTTTGCTAAACTATTTACATGCTGCCGTGTTTTAAATTTATGTGTACATAATTATGGTGCATTATAATAATGTTGAATATTGCACTTGTGACTTGTCATCAGTTTTCAGTCAATTCGTATCAGGTCACAGCTTCGAATGTTTAAAGCTAATTTGTACGATGTGGCCATTCACTTGATTACATCAGTAGATGGCTATCGTTTATAAATAGAAAGCTCTATGAACACTACACCAATTGGCTTTACATTGCACAATAGAGGCGTGTAGATATTTTTAACCCCACTAATTCCTCCTTTCAGGCTGAAGCTCGTGTCCCGTCTGAAGCTCCCCAGCGTCCACGAGGTGACTGAGGCGCTCCGTTCCAACCACGACCGTCTGCCCGCCGAGAATGAACCTTCAGACCACTTTGCTCTCGCCGCAAAGTTTATGATTTGCGAAGTCAACAGTTGAAAATTTCACCATTGCGACCTTCTACGATGTGATATTATGCAGTAAAAATATGCTGTGTAGTGCTTACAGGCTGTTAAAAATTGCGATAGTTATATACAGATACGTCAGACAATATGATTTTGAGCTTGCAGATATGTCGGCACTTGTTCTGTCTAACTAAATTTTGTATAATATACACACATGCAATATAATGTCGGTGCTGCATACGCTATTTATTAAGCCCTAATGTTCTATAATCATGTGGTGCTATTGCTTTATTCTAGTAGTAGGTTTATGGGTGTGTCATGAAACCTCTTTATGTTTCACTGCTGCTGATAGTTACAATTGTAATATTTACGTGCAAGATTTCGCAATATCGAGAACAAGTTGTGTTTCAAGAAGCGTACTTCAAACTGACTAATGAGAGTAGTGGTATGTGTTTTAATATTTTGGCTGCTAGGGCAAGTAGCCAACTGCGCGTTTAACATTTTTAGTCCACCCTTCGATTCCTTGGAGTGTTCATTTGCCCTGCATGAAAACGATAATGGAAGAAGTGCGGGATAAGATCAAGACACCTAGCAAGGTAAAACTACACATTTCACACAAGTCCATTCCTTGATTCCTCCTTCCAGTACGATGCCCTTCCCAGTGTCCAGTCCTTCTACAGCGGGCAAAGGGAGGCCTTCAGTGATGTCGAATATTCAGTGCCGACCATCAGCAGGAACTGCCACAAATGCATTCTCAACGAGTCTTGCTACTCCCAAACACCGTGGTATCCTAGTGATCACTGTGCCAATAAACTGTCCCCGTTCAATCCTGATCTGCTGGTGTCGAGTCCACTGTGTCACAACCTGACCGTGCTGTTTGTTGGGGATTCCAGGGTTCGAATGTTGTTTAGTAACATGTTGCGCTTGTTCTATCCAAAGGACTCGCCGGTTGCGAGGTAGGATTTTAGTACATAATCCATGGAAATATCAAACCGTTGATATTTCCATGCATAAACTGCAATCGTCATAGCAACATGCATACTATGTACCCAGATGCAAGCTATAGACTGTTTCAATTATTTACGTAAACATTCTTCAAGTCTCGTTTCCCTAAATTTGCAAGATATTATTCGATCTCTCGCGCATTTTAGAATGTCTCCATTTGTGAAGAACACTGTTGAGAAAGTTCCTTTCCCGCTGTTCAACGTGTTGAGTGAAACCTTTGAAGGTTGCGTCAGACCAGGAAGAATTTCATACTGGACGAACAAGGAGTTGGATAGTTTTAAGATCTCGATGACTAATCAAACTTTTAGGTAAATAACATGGTCCATAGATTACATAATGCATGGACTATGGTAAATAATATTTATTGGACATATTTTAACATGTGATTACGTGATTTGGATTTTAATGACATTACCCATCTTAGTCTCAGCAGAGCTGTCTATGGTCTAAGTAGGTAAATCTGTGAAACAGTGCTGCAGTAAAATGATTGATTTAGTTTAAACTACTGGTGGATTATATAATATATGATTGAAATAAGGCCCATAATATTGTTTATTTTAGCCACACCTCCGAGCATGAAACCTTCGCTAAGCGTTTCCTCTTCAAATGGAACTACAGACTGGAGATCAGCCAGGACGAGCTGCTGCTAGCCATGGAGGACGTCCAGCCCAGTGTGGTCGTCTGTGGAGCGGCAGCATGGTTTCTGGTCAATGGCAACTATGATTATTCGGGCTTTGAAAGGGCACTCAGGAACATGGTTGAATTAATCAAGGATATGAAGAAAACGGTATAGAAAGAGTTAAGTGTCCTATACAGGAGATTAAAAGGTGTATTTCAGTATGATTTTACGGCAATATTCTTTGTTGGAGAGTTCGTTGAGGTGAAGGGAAAGTCATACGAGGAGAACCCGTACAAACTTGTAAACGACATTGCCAAGAGAGTTTTGAAAGAGGAAGAGGATGTGCTGTTATGGGACTCTGGGGACCAGTTAAGGGTAAATTGAGTGATTTAAAATGCATGCTTAAGTGTTAAAATCATGGTTTACATTATAGAAGCAATACATCTCGATATGCTCCGAGACCCCGTCGCGGAACGACGCGGATAAGGCCTGGGTGTGCGGCGACGATCAGCATTCAGGGCGACTCGTCTACGAACATTACGCGCAACTACTCATTAATTATATGTGCTCAAAGGTGTTATAGTTATAAATTGCAGTTATAAATGGGAAGGAGAATGATGTTTTTCAGCCATTGACAGAATAATACAAACACATTTTCAAGATTGATTGACTGTTTAGTTTCTTTGGCATTGCTTTGTGTATTGTTTAATCATCATTAATATCATTTTGCTTAGTTTTAATTCAACAAAAAACCGAACATGAATTCTTATATTACTGCGAAGTAAATAAATCAATGGAGGCATACATACTTTTGATTTTTATGATAATATAATTGAAATGGAGTTCAGAAACTATTCCTAATATTTCATTTGATGATTTAGTTGGCTTTCAATCATGAAAGTTGTTGCAAGTATTGTAATACTCGTGCATGTCATGAACATCACGGAAGCCGTCCTCGGGCGGTGGCTGATTACAAGCTGTGGTAGGTATTTATATAGAATATATAGTATACGTATTATTTAAATTGTACTTAAACATAATAAAGACACTCAGTTGAACATTGGGGACGGTTGCAAACAGGAAAATGTCCTTGTCGAACCCAACCCTGGATCTAATGGGTCAGATGACACTGATGTTACCGATAGTACTGATGGAACAGCAGGCACGGACGGAAACGATCAAACAGTTGGAACCGATGGTAGCAATGGAACCGAAGGAACCGATGTTACAGATGGAACCGATGGTACTGCCGGTACAGATGGAAACGATGCTACAGGTGGTACTGATGGAACCAATGTTAGTAACCCAGAAACCCTAGGCCCTGCTACTGATTCAACAGGAAGCAACACAGAAGAGTCAAGTAATTCAACATCATCTCATGGGAATGCCACATCCAACAACACAGGCTCAAATCACCCAACTGATGTCCCAGTTGTAAGCAACATTGTAGCCGATTGGGGGACTTGGTCACTCTGGTCCAGCTGCGAAAACTTCACTTGTAATGAGACCGTCCAGCAGAATCACATCCTCAGGGAGCGATCGAGAGCTTGCAAGGATTCGGCAACAGAGGCAATAGTTGCCAATGAGTTATGCTGGAGTTCTGACAATGAAAAGGAGATTGAAAAAGAGTCTTGTGCAGACAAGTATTGCGACAGTAGTAAGATAAATCCCATCCAATTGATATGAATTTATGTTGATTCTTTCCCCCTTTAAGCATGTGTCACTGGCTCCTATTCTGGCCCACTGTACCGTCGCGAGTCTTGTGTCTTTCCGTTCATATATAACGGCAGCAGCTATGACAGCTGCACTACAGACGGTTCTAGCACGGGGGATGATCTGTGGTGCCCAATTAGGGTCGGTCCGGGAAATGAGGACATTGGCGCTGATGGCACTTGGGGCTCCTGTGACAAGTCAAGGTGATGTTGTTATAAAATGAAGGCTAGGGCTAAATTTTAATCCATTCTTTATTACAGATGCTTTACAAATGCATCATGGACGGAATGGACTTGGCGATGGGATAAATGCACCATTAGTTGTGAGAACAGTCGTGAGTGGATGAAACGAGAGTGCAAGAATGAGCATGAGGAGGTGGTGGATGCCAGATTCTGTGGAGGAGGGGAGGAGGAGAAGGAGGTCAAGTGTCCACGGCCAGAGTACTGTGATACAACCGGTAATTATAAGGAACTGCAACACTTCAGAGTTGCACATTTTTTGTTCTTCCCCTCTTTCGTGTTTTAGACTGTCGAACTGAAAATTATGCTGTCTGCATCTTCCCATTCGAGTACGATGGTGTCATCTACAATGGCTGCACCGAGGTTGACCACAGCGGCATTCCATGGTGCTCGACAAAGGTGACCTTGGAAGAGAAGTATATTGCGTCCGACTACGGAAACTGCAATGATGAGTGCCCAATACACGATCAGATGAAGAACGACTAAAGACGAAATCTTAGATTGATTGATCTTTATGATATCCCGACATAAATATATTTGCCTTGACGTTGAGAATAATACTCGATTATAATATTGTGCGAGATTGCTTCATTTAATCAATATTCAATAAATCCCTTTCTGTCGATCACGATGCCTATCACGGCTGCACAGTTATTAATGAGACTGCTCTGTCAAACTACATGTATGATTATGCAAAATCAGTATAATTAATCTAAGTTCAATTTGATTGATAAGGGCTATTACATCATAAAATTGCTGCAATAATAATTACCTATGCAAAAAGTATAGTAGTTACTTGTGAATAACAAGCTGCAGTATGAAAATAACTTTCGGGCCATTGCTTTTTGTTCTGGTTGGTACTGCCCTTGCAAAAATTGGGCATTGGACGAAGATAGACGCTCTTAACACAAAGAGTAAGTGTTGAGAAGTTTTATGTTACTTTTGGTAATGTTAATTAACTAGTTCCTTCACTATAGCCCCCACAACAATTAAATACACTAGTACCTCCACCACCTCGACCACCACCACAACTTCAACTACTACTAGCACAACAACTACTACTGCCACTTCTACCACAACTGTTACAACCTCTACAACGACAACGGATACGACAACTACAACCGCTATTCTTGTTCCAATTTGGTCAAGTTGGACACCTTGGGCCAGCTGTGAGGAACTGGGTTGCACTTCTTCTTCTCATCGAAGCTCTCAGCTCACATCCAGATATCGAGAATGCCACGATGTGGAGACTGGACAGCGTTTGGAGAGCACGCTTTGCCAAGATAGTTCTATTGAGACAGGGGTAGAGCAAAGATCATGCATTAATATGGAATGTGGAAGATGTAAGTGCAAATTTAGATGTAGCACAGTAGTAATTAATAGCTTGACTTGTACATTAGTACATAATTACACGTAGAGGCATGAAATGAGCCAAAAGGTGCAGGAAGTAAAGCAAGATTTTGTCTTGCTATATAGGAAGAGGGTTTTGATGTACGTTAAAGTTTATTATAACTTATTTCTTAGCTTGCCACAGTACTCTTGGAGAGCCTTGCGTCTTTCCAAAACGAGTACCACAACTGCTCCTTTGAATCTCCAATCTCAACTGGCTCAGACCATCCCGGTTGTCTCACTGTAGTAGGCCCGGACCGTGAATACACCGGCAACCCTTCCAGCTGGCAACCCTGCGACACGCTGTCCTGCTACACGAATCCATCCTGGACGCCCTGGCAATGTGACACCATCAGTTGTGAAGAGCGGACGTCAACTATGCACCGGCGGTGTGTCAGTGAATATGGGGATGGAATTGATGAGGCAGAGTGTGGAGGAAGCAGCTTTATGACAGGGCAATGTCCTAGGCCCGAGTACTGCGATACTACAGGTTGGTTGAGGGGAAGAATTGTGCCAGACTAGTGACCTAACTGTAATGTATTTCACAGATTGCAAAACCTGGAGTGGCGACACGTGTATATTTCCCTTCACATACGAATCGAAAGTCTACAATTCCTGCACAACAGTAGACTGGAATGGAATCTATTGGTGTGCTACAGAGGTCACCGTCGATTATGACTATATATCTGGCGAATATGGAACGTGCAACTCAGAGTGTCCTTATGAATGAAGAGCCATTACGGAGTGTATTAAAATGTTATTAAGATCTTTGTTTTATCCATTCGAGATACGTGGAAGGAAGTCAGTACTCTGATCAATTGAAGATGTGTGGGTTCCCGAGTCCATTTCCTCATTTCCTGTCCTGGGTCCGAATCCGGACCCGAAAATAATTAGGTCCGCGCGGTCCCTATTCGAGTCTTTGCTTAGAATTCCTCTGCCACTGCAGCTTTTCATAAATAGAACCATGCTTTGAATATTTGTTATTATTATTTAGATTTTAATGCATCTCAGTCTCCAACTCAATATTTTTGCCATCTATTTCGAATACTGATTCGGATCCGACTTAAATCTAGAGAATGTTACAAATAAAATTCCTCTACAGTAATCATGCACATTTTGACTTGAGTGCCGAGTCTATAATGCAACCGATCATTATTGCCTCATCTCTGCACTAGACGGGTCATTTTCTACACCATTTTAAAGAGTACAGAGCCACAAAAAGCAATGCAATACTTTTCCTCATTCCACTTTTACTCCCTTTTATTAATGTTTGACTTCATTTTGGGTTCCGTGGTTACACTGGGGGCATGGAAGAGAGTGATTCCAATTCGTGAGTGAGCCAACCAATTATTTATTATTTCCACATATATAGACAGTATTAGACTAGACACAAACTTCTTTTACAAAATATACACGTAGTTGGTGCTGTTTGGTCATTCGTAATTCATACTAGTAGTACTTGTAAGAGGCATCATTCAATATATGAAAATTTATTGATATCACTATTTCAATCATATTAAATATAACACTCTACGCATATCCCTTTGAACCAGTCTAACAGGGTCATCTTGTGCTAAAGTATAGATCAGAATCGTATTAACCCTGTTTGCAGCCTGCAACACCCTCCTGGACGAGCCGTGCGTCTTCCCGTTCTCCTACTTTGGCGTCACTTACAGCAAGTGCTCCACCGTGGACAACGCAGACGTGCCCTGGTGCGCCACAATGACAGACGAGATGGACAAGTACGTCAATGGAAAATGGGGAAACTGCAAAGAGGAATGTCCTGTACAACAGTAATGATAAAAATCAGCACCTGTTAAAACTGATTTGACAGACTTTGCGACGTGGTCAATGTAAACACTGTTTGACTGTTTTATTAGACTAAAACTTGACAATACTTTTGATGAACGTAGTTAATAAACGTTTACATCACAACTTATTAGATTATCTTTTCAACGGTAATATGTACAACATCCCATTATTAACAAAAACTATTTATTAATCTGAGAGTATTTGTTGCCCTTGCTACTGAGATTGATGGCCCAGCAGGAAGGAAGTGTTTACTGATGGCGTTATCATTCAGAGATGATTTATTGATGCGCTTCTCACGCTTGGTGAAAGCAATCTATCAAAGTATATATGCTTAAGGTTGCTGCCACATGATAAAAATGGATTCACTTATACTAAGCTAGGCTGCTAAATACCCTTTCAGCATATGTTATTTAAATTGGCTTTGTATTTATACCGTTTGGATTAACCCGTGATATAGTATAAATCATGTGTTTCCCCACTTAACGTATAAAATCACTGTGCATAAGCGTATTGACAGGAATACGGAGCTTTTAGAACATCTTATTTTGCCCAGCGATAACGTATTCAAGGCCTGCCTTTGACGGAATGCTTTCAAAAGTAATTTGTGTTCGTCGTTTCTAAGCAAAAAAAACCTTCTTTTCCTTCGACGTTTCTCTTTATCCCTTTTCAACGCCAATGATGTGAAAGCAATGACGTACAAGGAAATGCCAACGTTCCATACATCTATGGTAAATATACGCTGCTAGCCAACGGATAAAATGCAAGAATATCCCTTCCATGGACAGTTTGACGAGAGGATAGCTGTCATTCCAGTCGGTCCATAAATCCTCGGGATAAAGAAAATCCATTTCTATTTTATGCAATCCTTCCGTATTCCTTCGTAATCGTTTACATGCGAGAAAATAGTTCCATAATATCGGATGCTACTTATGTTTTATCCTCCAGCGGCAATTTTCCTTGCGAAAAGGTTTATATAGTTAACATTTAACAATAAACATTTCTCACATGAAACAGTACACATTTTATTCATCTTTGGAAAATTATGCAAAACAAATCCATTTTAAACATCTCAGCATGCAATCTGTCGATAGTTTAGACTGAACCCAATGATCCCGCCGGGCGCCACATCCTGCTCGTTGGCGATGGCGCCGGCCGCGGTCGACACCTCGTCGTCGTCGAACTTCACGTCCACTTTGAAGGGGGTCGATTGGGCTGAAGTGACATGTCTTTATATTCTTTACTAGAGTATAATACCAGTTTAAACTTACTGCACACGGAGAGGTTATTGATGTTGGCCGTATTGTATGCGATGGCCAGCGTCTGCGCATTCGTGGCTGAGAGCACCCTGCCGCAGATCCTGCCCGACTGGACGGAGGGGAGGGTCCCTGGCATTACAGAGGTGGGAGGGGCGATGTCATACGCACCAGGGATCTGATCAAATCCAAAACTGGATGCATATTCTCTCTTTTTAAGGACATTGCTTACTTGAATGTAATCGGATGCACAGTTGGTTTCAGTTGCGGCCTGAGCGGTTGCCGCGGCTACCGGAACAACAGCACGTAGTTTGCTTCATTCCATATCATATCATTTTACGCATTTCTAATACTTACGACTTTTGCTATAACAGTAAGAAAACACTTTTGTTAGACATTTGTGTTAGTAGCTCAGCTCATTTAGTACCTGAGTCCAAACGCAGCCTGATCAGTGACAACATTCGCCATGTTGACAATTGCCGGCGTGTAGCAGATCGCGCACTGGTTCGCCTCCCGACGGATGCAGATGGTGTAGCACTGGTTCGAGAGATGCGTGGCTGCCAGGGATATACAATAATGTATCTTATTTTTAGTCTATACAACTTGCATGGCATACCTGAAGCGCCGACCATTGCAGAAGAAGTTGGAAAGTTGAACCTAAAAGTATTATGACATGTTTAAAAAAAATGTCCGCATAAGAGATTAAGCTTACGTTGATATCGTTCCCGAGGTCCCTGTAAAGTATTGAAGGCACCCATCCGGCCCTGAAAAGAGAATTTAATGTGCCATAAAGCCCATAAAGGTTTTATATAATAATGACCTTACCGCCCAAATTGTTCTCCCCACACGGAAACTGCGTCACCTTGATGTCCCAAGACCTGGACGCTGAAGCGCCACTCCCGATGCCAAAACTCAACTTGGAGCATCCTTCAGAACTGGCGTCGACAATCACTAGATTAAAACCACTGAATTGATATGCGCTGACCTATAATAGTTGTTGTACTTACTGTGCTGCCCACTGTTTGCCCCGCATATAATTGGCGACCCGTGATTGCCAGGGGAGGTCACGGAGAATGTGTCAGTTAGGCAGTCCCCGATACTACCACCTAAATTAACAATCGTATAATCGTTATATAAATGGTTAAACGTGTTCCTCTCCTACCTGCTGTTGTCACTCCTGCAGCAGCCACTGTTCCAACTTGAGGCCCTTCGATGTTGAACGTCTGCAAGGTAAAATTCATTCACAACAGGCCTATGGGGTCAATGTATCAGTACTTACATTAAAGTCGAGTCTAATCCTGCACACATTATTGTCCACGTTGCAAATGGTATAAGTGCATGGGTTGACGGCCAGGGAGGACGTGGCAGACTGGACAATGTAGGTGCAGTTCTCGGAGCTCATTCCGCCGCAGGAGAGACTAACTGGAAGAAAAGAAGTGTATAATTACAAATTATGGCTTCGTTCGTTGTCCTTTATAATAGACTTACTTATACAACACACGCCAAAACCACCCCCACAAGTTCCTGATGCTGCGCCTCCTAACAAATGAAATAAAATAGTTTAAACTTATTATGAATGGCGTATTCGATTATAGTTACCTCTGCTGGTGCACTCTTCAGCTAATTATAAATTCAAATTAATTCGTAAATAGCACGATCACTTATAGTATTTCATACGTACATGTATAACAAGTTCCATTTCTATTTGAGGCAGATGAGACACATGCATCGTTCTAAAATTAATTGAATATAAAAGTCGTTTGGAATGTTTACTTAATGCAGGCGGAACTTTAAAATACACACCACTGTTAGTTAATATTTACACGTGAAACAGAGTTAATAAACGTTTGAACTTACTTGAAAGGAGACGACTTGAAAAATGGAGAACACTGAGAAAAGCAATATTAATTAGAATTCTTCAATGTTGACCTAATGACAGACTTTTACCTTTTCCTTCCCTTGCTGTGGCGTTTAATTTTCTTTCTGCTGCCAAGATTCCTCCACAAAATAAAGTGAAGACGAGTATTATCAGTGACCAGAACATGGTGTTCAACACAGAACTGCAGCCGCGAGATTAAAAGAAGCACTGGCGAAAATGAGGCCAGAACAAATTTCTCGTATTTAACTTAAATGCATAGGAGCATAACTATATTATTAGAAGTATACACATGTTAGTAATGATCCCTTCATGTATGTTTGCTACCTGTGCATCATTAACGCCAAATTATCTTTAAGATAACGTCACTTCCTACAGAATAATTTTCTAGCTCATAAAGAGGAATGACCGCCTGCAGAAAATCGTTGCAAATTTGGGCGATAAAAGGTCTGACGATTTTACTCGAAAGAAGCGAAATTGGGGCACATAAACATCAACCATTTTGGCCAACAGATTTGAAAAAATGCAGATGAATCTGCAACTGTTACTCTAAGTTGGGATGGTTCGATTTATTTAAGCAGAACACTCTTTATTCCCCTATAATGAGCCGCCTTTTAAATATATCCTGACACAATTTATATATTTTACTGGCAATTACACGTTTGTACGATAATAATTAGCTTCCATTAAGGGATAATGCTCATGCTTGAAACATTAAAACAAATTGCTATTAAAATGCACCTGCAAAAATACATGCAACAGACGGTTTCTGGGCGAAATTTCTCAAGCAACGGTGAACGTCATTAAATTGATGAACCCAATGTAGGGTTGCCATTTTCACCGAAAAACTCCTTTTCTAACATTGACATCAGCATTTCTAGTACAAAGTAATTTCAATAGGAACGCTACAATTAAACAGATTCACTCGACAATGATTTCAAGAGTGGCTCCAATCCTTAAGAATCCTTCCAACACGATGCATCTCCATCCTCTGCTAATTCTGCTTTTACTTCAAACCTGTGTTTGTCACTCAAGAAGATCTGGAACCCGAAGCAGAATTGCAGAAAACAAAACTGTCGCAGAAGATGATACGCGGCAAAAACGTGAGTTATCTTACATGTAATATCCCCTAAACATGATTTATTCTTTATTACAGGATTATTCAGCCTATTCAGTGTGGTTCAATTTAAGGTAAATCTACTATATACAAGTAAAATAGTGAATATCCCAATTTTCTTCTCCAGAACACTGGCTGCACCACCGCATCTGACGCCAACATGAGAGGCATCTGCATGACCAGGCCGGAGTGCAGCCAAAAGGCGGGTGCAGCTGATGGCAGCTGTGCAGCTGGTGAGAAAAAAAAATGAGAACGATATATTTTCTTGTGTAAACAAAGAGTCTATCATTGGGTATGAATAACATTAAAACAAACATCCAGGTTTTGGTGTTTGCTGCATGTTTCGAGTACAAGGCTGCACAGGAACGACCAACCAAGTAAGAAAATACATTGAACCCCCTAATCCTAAAATATAAGTGTCACTTAAATCCATCTATTTTCCTGTTGCAGAATTGCACTTATATTCAGGTAAGAAGAATTGGAAGATGATACGCGTGTATGAGTGGAGCTAAATTGGATGCATTTTCCCCAGAACAATGAATTCCCAGCGACTGCGGCAGCAAGCCAAACGTGTACCTTTACCTTTGGACGGATTTGTGATAGTAAGAATACATCAAATTATAGCATCCTATGCTGTAACATGTATTTGTTCTTAGATATTTGCCAGATCAGGCTCGATTTTAACACCCTAACCACTGCACAACCACCGCTCACTGGAAACAACATCGTTGGTATGTTTGGCAAATTTATTCTGAACTTGATGCCTTAACAGCTTCTTTTTAGGTAACTGTCCAACCTCCGGCGATGTCGTCACCGTGACCAGCCCCACGGGTAGCCACCCGCCGGCAGTTTGTGGCATTCTCACAGGGCAGCACAGTAAGCCGTCATTTAATTCCTTTATGACCTGAATTGAACATCTGTTGTTTCAGTGTATGTTGAAAGTGGCGCAAACGGGAACGCTGGCCAGATCGCACTCGCATTTGGCGCAATGGCAGCCACAAGGATGTTCAAGATAAAGGTCACGTACTACCTCTGCGACTCGCTCAACAAGTAAGCAAAAGTTACATTGTAACGGTTTCGTGCTGATTACAATGTAATTCCAGGGCTCCCACTGACTGCGTTCAGTACTTCACCGGTGTAGCCGGCACCTTCACCACATACAATTATCCCAACTCTATTCTGGACGGTCAGAACTACAACACATGTGTTAGGCAGGAAGAAGGTACAATGATATGCATATAATACCTTAATAAGGGGGGCTGTGGTGGCTCATTGCCAAGGCGTCGGCCTGCGACAGTGATGGTCGTAGGATCGAATCCCCCCTCGCCGTCCCATTGCCACATCCAGCAGGAATAGGCGACTAC
>LR138650.1:46941-78095 GCA_900659605.1 Tisbe holothuriae | reverse complement strand
CTCAAATTGGCCTTTCATGCTCGTACATGCAGAGGAAAAATAAAGGCAATAACAAATGACTGATTAGTCTCCGCCATGAGCAGCAGCTACAATAGGAAAATATGTGTGTGACGGCATAATCCTAAACAGGGATCCAGGAGAAAGTTCTAAGATTATAAATACGACCTAAGGCACGGCTGTACGTATGGAGAAGAACATAATCAGCATATAAAATCGTCAATTAGTGTATAGATCAGGCAAAATATCAAATATTAGAAACCTAAACGACTACATAATCATTCCAGTTCAAGCATATCGAATCCCCTGTGGCGGCAATCAGGCTTCTTCTGTATGACGACACTTTGCCGTCTAAACAAATTAGTTTTCCTCTCACGAATTACGGACTTAGCCATTGCTAGAGATGCACACTAGACGACATCCTTGTGTAACGGCTCTTACTTTCTAGAACGGTAGCAAAGTTTTCTGGTTTTCCAGACCCCTGATCACTGGGTGTAGCTGGCAAACGCCTCACAAGTTGTAATATTGTTCTAAACGGCCTTGAAACACGTTTTGCATAAAAACGGACCGACCCCTTAAAGTAAAGAAGACACTCTGGCGCCATCATATTTTCTGCAAGGCTGATTCTATGGTTAAATTCATGCCTTTCAGAGTAGAACGTTATTACTATATAACCTGAAGCCGGTTTCCGTTCGCCCGGATTTCGCGAAATCCGATTTTGAGATCGAAAATTACTACACAAAAACGATTTCAAGCACAATTTAAATCGGATTTCAGCAAAATCCGGGCGAACTAGTATTATATAGGCCTTGGGGCGAACGGAAACCGGCTTCTGGCCGAGAGAGAGAGAGAGAGAGAGAGAGAGAGCAAAGAATCTCATTTCCCTTGGTGTTATAATGGCGGACAGACACCACGTTCTCTACTGTAGAGTGATTAAGTTCTCTCAAGGTGGAGTTACTTTTCAGATCCTTTCTGGGGCAGTAAAAAGGACATTTTTCACTAGTCAACGAGCCGAGAAATGGAGTTGGAGTGTCTAACCGGAATTTACTTTGTAATAAGTCAACTGTCTTTATTAATTGACATTCTTTAAAGAGCAATGTTCGAATGCTGATATTAATAACTCAATTAGCCCAATACCAATTGCCTTTGAACGAGCGCGTATAGTCGAACATTTCCATGTATACATACTTGTACGTACCTCTAGCCTTTCATGATATTACTCTAAAAGCAAGGTTAAACATGAACTCAGATACGAGACTTGCTGTCTCTTTTTCATCTAAAATTAGCCTGATCCTCTTTTCCAGCTCCGAGCACGCACGTTGTACCTTCATTTTCCAAAGCTCATCTATCTTTACAGTTTCAGTTTTGAAATCTCCTTCTCTCTCTCTTTTGGTCTTTTGGTCTCTGCTTCTGACAGGTGACTGATGTCAAAAGAGGCTTGAAAACGGTAAAAGGTACATGCAGAGCAGAGGTCGAGCGAATACTGTATTATTGCTACAAGAGGCCCACTTTGTCTGCTCAGTGCAGTCTCTGCTTCTGAGTAATTGACTGGCTTAAAACGGTTGTTGTTGTTGTTTACCTTTCTGTCGGAGAGTACAAATGGTCCAAAGTTCACTTCAAGTTAGAGTAAAAACGTGAAAAATCAGGGAAAAGCGTCCAACTGTATGGTATACAATAGCTAAACCGTCTTTTATACTTGTCCATGTGTCCTTTCCCATGAAATAATATCCCTTCGAAGGCCTTCTTAGATAGCTTCCTTCCAGCTTTCCTTCAATATTCTTAAACGATTCGTGAACGATCCCATTCTCTCTCTCTCTACCTTTTATTATTATCGACGGGTTTTCTCCTCTGATCATGAGATTTGTCTCGGGTCAGTAGTGGAATAGTCCGCTGATATAGAAGACGGCCTTCAGCACTCGACCGTAGTTGCCCTTACCTTAATGGCCTTGCACTTGAGCTTGAAAAAATACATGGCAGTGGCCTTCGCTGTGTCGGCCTTCAAGGGAGAGACAGAAGAATAAGAAGAAGGAAGAGGCACGAAAAAGTTGTAAAACCTCGAAGAAGAAGAAATAAGGTCTTATATATCCAGAAGGAAAAAGATAGCACCAGATAGAAAAGTAATGGCGCTGTAAAGACTCTTCCTTCCTTTTTTCTTCATTTCCATCAAGGCTACATTGTCTTTTTCTTTGCTGGAGACCTGCTCTCAAACATGATATACGTCTACCTTCTCTCTCTGTCTCTCTCTGTCTCTCCTTGTGAAAACCAATCCCCGTCGTAAACTGTCAACAATAGACACGTGTATATGCTTATCCCTGCGGGCCGTTGCAAGACAAAAGATTTTGCGCGGAGGCAATCAGTGGAAGGAAGGCGAAGTAAAAAAAAAGTGAACAAATGTTAGTCCGGTGCGTGTTTGTCAGGGATGCCACATTGGATAAGGTATTAAAATGGCTTAATAGAAAAGGTAACCGCACAACTGAGCAAGACAAATGGACTGAAAAGGAAGCAATATAAAGAACACAAGGACAGACAAACAAATCTACAAAAGGGATTTCAGTCAATTGGAGAAAATTACATTTACTACGCCGCAAACTGATTTCTCTTCCTGTTTTGTATTTCTTTTACTTCTTTCTTTTCTTCCTTTCACAATTTTTTCAGATCTTTTTGGCGACGATGACGGTTCATCCAAATAATATACACCCGAATTTAAAGTATGAAAATATTCAATTATTCTTGGTAGTTGTTATTGCTATATATTTATATATAATCTTATAGAGCGTCTCATTGTGTGTGTGACTATTATCTTTAAATAGTTTTGGATGTTTCCTTTCTGCGCCCATAATTGAATCCATTTTTCTTTAAATCTCAATCGTTCTTCCATTTTGACAAACCTGATCTCAGTTTATTTAATATATCATTGCAATTGCCCTTTTTCAATATATCCTCATTGCGTATGCTATGTTTTATCTATTCTTGGACGTGTGAGTATTAACTCTCTTAATGAAGTCTACTTATCTTCAATTCACTCCTAGTAGTCACCAGAAATCATCACAGCTTCTACAACTGGCTATGGAGCCAAGAAAACAATCCTTTCTTCGTCTTCATTAAGTCTGGCAATGGAATCTCATCAGGAGGCCTTGCCTTGATCTCCTGCCCCACCTGCCCCACCGGGGTCCTTGCGCTTATGATGATGGTGATGCCTGTGGTGGTGCCCCGTACCTGACCCAGCAGATGAGGGCTGAGACATAGTCCCGAGTTTATCCGTCAGCCCCAGTATGGCAGACTCCAGCCGGTTGATCTTTGTATCCAGCTGCATGATGTTGTCCCTGATCTCCGAGCGGTACTCACTCATACTCAGGTTGAAGTCATGCAGGATGTTGGTCGCGGCTGAGTTACGCGAGACCACGTCAGCGTCGTCGTTGTTGTGGTCTGGCGAGAGCAGCAAGGGGGACGCAGCTGACGTTCCCTCGCCTGGCGGTTGCAAAGCAGAGAGCATTTGCTGAGACTTTTGCCGCATGAATTTCCACGTCTGCCCTTTGTGCTCTAAGCTGTTGGACCGGCCGGGGCCTGTGGACACCACTGCTGTGCTGCTGTTACCGCCAGTGGCGCCCTTACGCGGCTGCAGCTGGACGTCCAGTGAGCGCACGCCCGTCGCTGAGCTGACCGCGCGCTCGTTGCTCGTGGACGACGACCCAGCCTTGCCACTGCTGTTGGAGCCTCTTGCAGCAGCGACCTCAACGATGGTGCCGACCTGTGTGGACGACTTTGCTGAGTTGAGCCGGTTGATGAGTCGGTCTCGCATGACGCTGGGCGAGGTGGCGCTTCGAACGTTCTCGCTGGTGGAGCTCAGGCCGTCCGACACTTGGCCTTTGAATTTCTGAACAGCCTTCTTTAGTAGTAGGATCTGAAATTGAACACGTGATTATGTCTAAATATAGAACATTCATTCTTTTGGTAAAGTCATTCAGCTCGCCAAAGGTCCCTCTGCACTCTGTCACTTGTTTGTATGTGCTCTTGAAATAGAATAGGAGCAAATCCAATACAAAAGGCCATTTCGGCCCCAGGCCGGATTTATGTTTCTCTCTGTATCAAATACATGATATTGGTGTCCGCATTGGGAATAAAGGAAAAAGGCATAAAAGAGAGTCGCATGTGTTTGTACTTGAAAAAGGTGACTCTCTCTCTCTCCCTTAGTAGAGACAATGACCTAAAAACGGACATGACTTTATATTGAAGCAAAAAGTTAGACTGACCCAAACCAGTGATAACAAACAGATTCTTATGACCTTAATCCGATTATCACCCTTTCTTTCCAGACGTTGGAGTTCTCGCTCGCTCGTCTAACGGATTTATCTCATTGCTGCAAATACGGCTTCTGGTCAAAATTGGGTTTATCCTCCAATTGCCCTTTTCCCCTCTTTGTTTGTCGATCTACTCCAGGACTCAAGTGGCTTTTTGAGCCTAAAGAGGGCCATTTTTTGGTAAAAGGTTTAGGCAAAATAGCTTGTTATTGTACTTTAGTCGCCTTTACAAGGTCAAATATAGTGTTGAATAATAGTGGCCACTGTGAAGTTTACTTTATTATATTGGAATCCATCTATTTTAAAGTTATGTCCATAGTCGTACTTTCCCCTTAACCACACTTTCGAGCCCAGCAGTAGGCCACATTTTGACATATGCCGCGGCGAAACTTTTTCCTTTTCCCTTCTTCGACCATTAGAAACGTCTCTCTTTGCTCTCATTGCTTTTTTGTGGAATCTGATATTATCTGCTGCTGTGTCAGGAAGGGAAGACAAATTTCGTCGAAACGGATATAAAAGTAGCCAGTCACAATCAATCATCCTAGGGCCTCATGGCATCCCTAGCAACGGAGATCGGCTTTTTGCGCCCGTTTATTACACTGGACGGAGAAAGAAGCATTTTCAGCAAACCATAAAGTTGCATTGAACCGAGCTAAACGTTCTTGGCCTCGTCAAAAGAAGATCTTCCTGTGACCCAGTCTAGTTTACAATAAGCGATCTATCATCTCCTCAACGTCGTCTCTCAGCTCTCCTCCCATTAGAGATCTTGGTGGTGATAAATGGGGTCATTGAATTGGATGTACTCTGTTCTTCATACTTTAGAGATGGATGCTTATCGTCAGGTATATAAAGAGACCTGCACACGCGAGCGAAATGCTATATCAGCTCTCTGGCTAAGAAGAAAAGGTTAAAGGTAGCCGGCCTTTACACAATTATTATGACTCATATCGTAATGCATTTATGGAGATAGCATTAGAGCCAAGAATGAATATCCGTATAATTTAGCGAGCTGCATAGCTAGCCAAGGAAGAAGAAGTCTGCTACAGTCGAGTCAGGCATACTTCCTCTTTTTTATGATGGACGATCTCAGTCTCCTTTTTGCTGCAACAGTTCTGCAATATCCATTGCAGCTACAAGCACTCAACAACTACAATAACAATAACTCACCTGCGCCGGCGTGAACGGTTGTTCAAACTGCGACACCTCACTCAGCACCATCTCCAGCTTCTTGTCCGCCACCTTGTAGAACACGGTCCGCTTGGAGAGGTCGTACGTGAGCGTGAGGTTCCTCGCGAACGTCTGCGCGAACGCCTTGTAGAACTCGAGCACCTCCTTCAGCTTCTCCACGTTGATCATGTGGATGTCGCAGTAGGTGAGCGCGCGCACGTGCACAGAAGACTTTGCAAGCTTGTGCTCGCGCCAGGCAGAGTCGCCGAAGACGTCGCCCTTGCTCAGGAAGGCGAGGATCTCGCCGTCCTGGATCACCTCCAGCGAACCCGACACCACGAAGCACAGCTCGCGGATGCTCTCGCCCTTGCGGAAGATGAAGTCCCCGGGGGCGCTGTGGAGCATGTCAAAGTTAACCGCCAGCGCTCGTAAACACCCATCACTTGCAAGTCTAAACGCCGGGCAGCCGTTAAACACCCTTCGATTGAGATGTACACAGATGTCCGCCCGCATGTCCTTCGGGCACACACTCAGCACCTTGTTCTGATCCACGCCTTTCGTGTTCGCCCACTTGGACACGACATAGTCCAGCACTCGCTCGCACAACGTCTTCGGCACCTGGTTGAGCAACATGAACTCCTTGACCGAGTTGAGCATCTCGTGGTACTTGGCCGTGGCCAGCGTCATGTTGTGGATGATGGTGGTCACGTGACCAAAGATGGCGGCGTACAGCAGCGACGAGATGATCATCATGCAGCAGCAGAAGCTCTTCTCCATGTCGGTCTCCGCGGCCACGTTGCCGAAGCCGATGGACGTCATGCACGTCATGGTGAAGTAGAGCGCCGTCAGGTACATGCTCTTGGTGGGCGGGCCACCGGTGATGAGGGTGTGGTTGCGCTCGTCTAATACGAGCGTGAACGGTCTTTCTGTGTTGTTAGCTAATGTGCTGAGCCAGCCATGTTGCACACCGTTCTTCAAGTCCTCCCTGCCGATCACGTACCATATGCAGGCAAACCAATGAGCCACAATCGTGTAGAAACTGAGCATGAGTAGTAGTAGAGCAAATGATGACTCAAGGAATCGATGCAGGGCCCGGGCAACCCGCCCCAGCCTGAATAACCTCATGACCTTCAGTATACTGAAGATATTGCCATAGCCCGTCGCCGCACCAGTACTGGACGTGTCAAGAAAGTTGAGCGCATCATAGGGCAGACAGGCCATGACATCTATAATGAACCCCGACCTCAGGTAGTTCTGCCTGATCTTGGTCTCCTCCACGATGACGGAGCCGTCGCTGCCCACGAACGACGTGTGGAAGTTGAAGATGATGTCGATGAAGAAGATCACGTCCACGATGGAGTCGACGACGAGCAGGGTGAGATTGTCGTTGGAGAAGGTCCGGTTGATGGCCAGGTTGTACGGGACCATCACCACGGTGTAGAAGGTCAGGCCGAGGATGACCCAGTCCCAGATGACCTTGAACGTGGAGTAGTGGAGGAGGATGTGCGGGGGTGTCTTGGGCGGGTCGTGCTTGTACTCGGGGAGGGAATCCAGGAAGGCCGGCTTCGGGAGTTCAAGCGTTACGGTGGACTTTCCAGTGGCCGTGCCGGTGGCAGGCTGCACCGCACCTGCGTTAGACGCGGCCGCGCCATTGGCCGACCTCCCCGCAGCTGCCGCCGCCCCGAGCAGCCCCATTGGGTTGCCGTTGTTGGCCCTTCCTCCCGCCCCACCGGCAGCCATATTCCTCGACCTGGTCATGGTCCAGGCGAGCTTTGCAAACTTGCTGAGGTTGCTCATCATGGCGTTTCCGCCCTCGAGGGGCTCCTTGAAGGCGGTGATGTCCCTGAAGGTGCAGAGGAAGAGCACGACGGTGCCCTGCTCGTTGCGGATGGCGGTCACGTCCACCTGGAGCCAGATGGCGTGGCCGTTCTTCTTGTAGTAGAGCACCTCGAAACAGCCGCTTTCCAGGGCGGACAGTGTGCGCGACATGGTAGCTGGAAAATGTGGAGAGTGTTAGTATTCGGGCAAAAAAATGGTTTCATCCCGATTATGTTGATATGTTTATCTCAGCTCAGTGTGGGGCATTCAAGTTTACTTCGTGCTGACTATTTTAAGTTTATATATGCATATATTTTCAAATAAATATTGAACATGACAAGTTTTACTTTCTCTCTCTCCTAAGGCCGATATTGTTATCTAAATAAATAAGAGCGGTGAGCATTGGGAAAAGCAATGCATCGATATTTTATACGCTGTAGGGGATTCAAGGTAGGTGTCGAGAGCGTTGTAAATAGTTAATGCGCTACTCAAGGCCACCTGCAATGGCGCACATTATTAACCATTCAAAACTCGGATTTATCATCTCTGTGAAAACGAGAAGGAGATTTTCGCATCACAAAGCCGGAAAAGATCGTCTTGGGAAATTTCCCTCAGACTTTTTCTTCTTTCTTTGCTCTAGTTTAGCAGTTTTTCCCGCGCTTTTTATTCTCTGTTGATTTTCCTGCTGCAGCGAGATTTCTTCCCCTCAAGTTTACATGAATTTTGCCTTTATAAGAGCGAGAAAGATAAACTTGCAAAGTGGGAAAGGAGTGGAGAGACCTACTGATGAACTGCACGAAAGAGGAGAAACAAGAAGTATATCAGGGATGCCATTTCGAGATCTAAATATCAATACTAGCTAGTTTGCTTATAGTGGCAACGCTGAAGCAATTTGGCGTCTGCCAGAGCTGAGCATATGAATAATCATGTTTGCCTGCCTCACAAAAACTCGCATACGCTCGGATGCTTTTTTCCCTCATCACCTACAAATTTGCAGCCATAAAAAGGCCACTTTACAGCGCTTTTTATTTGCTATGACAAGTAAGATATACATAAAGTGAGCAGCTTGACTCCACTTTATTAAATCTTTCCTGAAGTAGTTGCAGCATATCATGATTATCCTGCTACTGGCTGTCAAGTCATCATTCTCCCCGGAATAGTTAATGCAACATGACTTGCTGGAAACGGCTTCTTCAGGTAGATTAACATGTTGCTCATATTTAAATATTCTCCTTGGAGGCAAATAAAAGTTTGAGACTTTGTAGACCGCTTCAAAGGTTAAAAAGTTGGATAAGAACGAAAAACATTTGGTATTTGCCTTTCTTATACCATGAGAAAGCAAAACTATGAATTTATTTAATGCATGCTCTCCGTAGTGATATCACTACATGTACTGTAGGGTTAGGAAAATAACTTAAAATAAATGTCAACCCTGTTAAAGCGAGTGAAACCGCGCTCCTCTGGGAAATTGCCTTTCTTTAAACTCCGGCCATGTATTCAAATAAAACATTGCGTCCTTTTTATTATTATTACGACTTCGTTTTGCGGCAGAAAGGGGGAATGTAGCAATTCTTTTAAAACACGCCTTCTGATGCAAAAGTTGCACCGTCGTCGGCACTCAAAGAATACATCATGAAAGAAGGGAGAAAAAGGTAAAGTTTCATCTGGAAGCGGAAAATGGGTTAAACAGCGCGATAGCTTTTCTCCCTGCTGCATACTTTTTGCAGAGAATGAATGGAGGAGTTCTCACGACCTCAGTTTAGACGGAAATGGAGGCGAGTATAAACAAAATTCATGGCCACAGTCTAAAAAGAGGGTTAAATTAACTGTATACGTTAAAGTCGAGCTTGCTATTTGAGAGTGCAATTCCGCTGTCACCTGGAAGAAGTTTCCCTTTTTAAAGCCAGATTGACACTCCAATGAGCTTTCTTTCACTTTCTCGCGAGAAGAAGAGAAAAGTGCTTCCAATTTCCTCTCCCAATTGAATGAAGAGCAGGATACACCTAAACTTGAGATAGCTCGATATAAACTTTTCGCTGATCTCTCTATTTTAAAGAAGTCGGAAATAAAAAGGCGTTTTCGTGCAGCCCGATCGGTCACTGGGACGACAATAACGCCATGCTAAAATCCCCTTTAGCGGTTATAAAAAGAAGTGCAACTATTTCTTGGTTGCCACGCGCCATAAATCTTGTGTGTGTTATATTTTCGTCCCACTTTTTACTACGTTACATATAAACTCAACCGGCCCGAGGGGATGTTTTTTGAAAGAGAGGAGCTGCCAATATTTTAAATTTAACCCGTTCGATGGCCATTAAAATGGCGTGCAGTACACTTAAGCAAAAGACAATCGTTGCAAAACTGTAAAGTGTAGGATCTTTTCATTCATTATCATTAGTTTGCACGTTTGCTCTGTCTTATTTGGGATGTTTTTCTAGGATGATTTCAACAACCAGTCTATTTGAGGCCAATTCAAATGTTATTAAAAAGAAGTTATTATTGACATAACTCTTACCAATCTATATTGTCTAGAAATAGGTAACATTAGTATTCACTCACTTAATGTCTCCTTGTCCGTGAGCGTCCCCACCATGAACTCGCACAATACGGCCTTCTGCATGACCTCCGACCTCCGGTAGCCCAGCAGCTTGGAGAACTCCTCTGAGCAGTAGACGATGGGGTAGTCGACGATCTGGGCGTTGGCCAGCAGGAAGCACGTGTCCGGCAGGCTGCTCGCGCGCTTGATCAGGTTGTCCAGGAACGTGTTTTGCGGGGCCACGAGGCCTCGGCGGCCGCCCGGCATCGTGAGAGGGAAAAGTTGGAAAATCGGGGATTAGCCCGAAAGTTTGTGTCGTCGTTGTTGTTGTTTACAGAGTCCGTCGTTCAGGTCTTGCTCATTATCATTTCTTTTTATATATTGGCCAAAAGTCTGTTGATCAATTCAGTTGCTTTTTCTTCTTCCTCCTCGTTCTCCTTTTCCTCCGTCTCCCAGGATGGCGCAGCAGCAAGGCCTGGAATCGATTTTCTTGTTTTTCTCCTTTTCGAATCGGAACTCCGGATTCGTTTTCTTCTCCCCAGCGGATCACAGCCGCCACCAACTCAACTGCTGCTACTGCTGTAACCTCACGCCCGATTTTCATGTCAACCTCTTTTCCCTCCTCTCTCTATTTTCGTTTTGTTTCTTCGGTATGCAAGCTGACTGGTCATTCATGCACTTTTCTCTTTCCCTTTAAAACACCCTCTTTTGATCCTCTGAAAACCGTTATTTGCGTCTCCTCTCGATGTTTTTACATGAAAAACTGTTTTATTCACTTTCTCTGGAGATCGAGTGGTCCTTTTTGTGCAAGAGGGAACGTTGAAAATTGGTTTTCCATTCGCTTCACTGTTTACAAAAGACAAGAAAAAGTCTCTCTTGTTCTTAAAAATATAAGCTCTGCCGCCTTTTATTCCTGTAAATCTTATTCACAACTTCACAGGGTTCCACTTCTTCTTTCCTTCTCTCTCCGGCTTTATCGTTATTGTTTCGCGAGTATGAAACTATTCTTTCAACTCCTTCTCAGGAGACCGTTTATTTTTACGACTATTACACCTCGAGCGCAATATTATTATGTATTCCGCCACTAGCACACCACCTAGGCCTGGCTGTCTCCCTTCTGTCACTTTTAATCACGGCCTTCTCCTCTTCCACTCCTGCTGGCAGGAACCTTAAACGTATGTACATATTTCTCATATCCAGGGAAACTTCGTCGTCTTCGTCGTCGTAGTTGTATTCCAGCGGCAATCGTCATAATACGCCAAATTCATCTCCTCCCGATATCTCGATTCTTCAACCCATTCTCTCTCATCAGCCACTGCGGCGGAATAATGTATTCTCAGGACGGCGGAGATTCCGTTTTACCACGTGTGTAAATGAGGTTTTTGTTTAGCACTGATCTTCGGACGCCATCTCCCGAGGGAGTTAAGGAGAGAAAGCAGTTATGATCATAATTGTAGCATCAGAATACCTGGCAGGTCTCGATGTATTCCATCTCCTCCGAGAGGCGGATGACATTTTGTGCAAGACGAAGACGAGGCTTTCTAAACTTATTTTTTCGATCCGGGGGTTCTTCTTCTTCTTCTCACTTCTTCTTTTGTCTTCTGAATTTCTGATCTCTTCTGCGATACACAAAGGGAGAAACTAAAGTAGAAGGAAGGCCTTATTCTTCTATTGTTTGCTGTGTGCGACTGTCCCTGTTCTAGAAGCAGAATGGAGAGTGTTGCAACCCTTGACAAAACCGCCATAAAAGATTTAAAAAAGCTCCAGCGGAATTTTGAGACAGGTGTCCGCGCGCTCTTGAGAGGCACAAACAACTTTTCTCACAAGCCTTCTTCTGATAGAGTTTCCGCGCCTTATAAAATCCAGATCAAGGTGTATAATATTCCCTCTTCTTCTTCTTCTTTCAGCCAAACGAAGCAGCACTTAAACTAATTAAGTCTTCATCCGATCTTCTTCTTCTTCTTCCCTTTTTTTCAACTACTAGGTACGAATTTCCTATGCAAGGTTCTTTTTAGTGAAATCTGTCTGCGCAAGCAGAAAACCGGCGTATCACGGAAAAGGGGGCTCCTAAACTTGGCAAGAAGGCCACACTTCCCCCTGAAAACTATTTATTAGCGTCGACGCACGTCGTCAAAAGTTGAGGAAAGAAACAGCGTCGAAATTTCAGTGAAACTTTTTCCATTTGCACCCTTTTTTGCCTTGAAGAATCATGCACGTCATTAATCTCGATTCTGTCTGCTGCTGCACCCAAGGAGGCCTCCTTGAAATGATGATGACTAGCGTTTCTTCCTCCTCGCTTGCGTTTCCTCATACTTTTTGCCAACAAACGACGATATCCTCCTCCTCCGCATGTTCTAATCGTCCCGCTGTCACTGAAGGAGATTTCTTCCTCTTTCTTTCTATATTTCGGCTTCCTGAATATATCATCTGAAACACCGGTTCGCTCCTTCTCTCTTCTTTTTCGCTCGCTTCAAGCAGCTCTCCCAAGAGATTGAAAAGGAGAGAACGGTAAGTGAGCGAGGCCTCTCTCTCTCTCTCTCTTCTATTTCTCCTCTTCCCCCGTTCTCTCCTCCTTATTCGACTCCATTGAAGAAAGGAGAAGGAGAAAAAGGCCTAGTTACGTTGTTTCAAGAATAGACTTCTTCCTCTCCTTTTCTTCTTTGCCAGAGCTGTCAGCTTTGCTTTAGCTTGAGTAGCTTTATTTACTATGTGTATTAGCCACCTCCACCACCACCACCATCAGCCTGAACGAGGGCAACGAAGAAATCGCTGGAATAGAAAAGAAAGAACAATCGTTTCGCCTGTAGTTCCTTTTTAAATAGGAGTCTTGTGCGCTCTTCTCTATCCTTCTTCTTCCCATGGCTGGCTATCTAACCAATCAGTGCATATAAATATCAGCAGGCCTTTCTTGTACTACGAAGGACACCCACCAGTGGAGGAGGAGGCCTTTGCTGAGTCTCATGCTGCCAAAGCCAGGTGTATCTAGCTCCCTCTGTCTCAGCTGGTCTGGAAACGTCATTGCTGGTGCACACAGTACGTAAGAGAAAAGAAGAGAAGTTTTCCATTTTCTTTCCAGCATTTTTACCAGGAATAATCATAATAATACCAAAGTCAAGCCTGGAAAAACACAGACGGAAGGAAGACTACTCGAAGAAAACTCTTTAAATGAGATTGATCATTACCTTTTTCAACTTCCGTTATCTTGTGTTAAATAATGCCTAGTATTTAATTATTCAATAGAATTGGTGAAGTTAACCAACACCTACTCTATCTCTCTCCAAAAGTCCTTTTCTGATATTATTATTCTCCCGTCTCTGAAGAAAAGTTTCCCCACTGAGATGGATGTGAATAATGTACGTAAGGAGAGTGAAACCAACCACAGTCACCACAGTGGGTTCTAGATCGGGCTAATTAAACCATAGAATAATATCATTATATTATATAGTCTTCCACAGCTAAACAACTATTGTACTCTCTTTAATAGAGTAACAGTAGTTAATGATAGTGGTAAATACTAAGCATTTGTAGATGTCTATTGCATTAATGAATTAGCAGCCAAGAACCCACTGTGCTCATCGTTTCACATATGCAACGCTCATATTGTTATTACTACTACAACTGTTATCCTTACTACATCGAGAGTGTGTTTTATAATACTCTTATTAGAACAACAAGGCCCTGGGGGAAGAAGAAGGTAGACGAGCTCTTAAGAAGTTAAGCACATATTGGATATGAAGTGCAATTTGGGCAAGCAATGAGTGCCATAATGTGACGAAAACTTCAATAATTACAAGATTCCGTGCATGCTCTACAAATGCCTCACGCGAATTTTGTACTTCGGTTCCTGGAGGAGGGGGAACTAAATGTAATATTCTAATTGCTGCTGCTCGAGCTACTTAATATGGGAAGTAAACTTTTCTTGTGAGTGTACCACGCCACTCATTACCATTAATATTTGAACACATCCTGGTATGAAGACTGCTCAGCTTTCCCAGCCTAAATGCCATAATGGTAGGCTGTAATAATTGAGGTATAAATAGCACATTATTCTTAATAGGTTAGACCTTGGTATCTGCACCAGAAAAATGGAAATATGTCTAACACAAAACCGCCATTAGTTCCAATCATAACTCGTTATCGGTTTAACCCAGTTTTACCGACTTAATGAGACATAGACTTGGAATGTGTTCTATATTTGTCTCCAGCCCACCCACCTTTGTTTGGCATGTGTCCACTATGAATGAAAGAAGAGTCAACTTGGCATTTTTGGCAGCCGCACTAACACTACGATATAAGTGGGAGTAAAAAAGGCTCCTTTTAGGTTTCGTTGTGTGTTATTCCCAGATTAGAGGAGCTATCACGGCAGGGAATCAGTTGCAAATACGTCCACGAGGAGGAGCAGAATCGGCTGTGAATATTATTGTTATGATTATAGTAGTGTGTATATGTATAATAACGACAGCTCCTCAGCCTAGGAGATTAGGAAAAAGGCCTTCAAGACTCAGTTTAAGGAGGAGCTCTTTAATTAATATTCCTCCTAAAGCTCGGGATTGGAATTTATCCGTCTTTCTTCCCCTGGGGGCTGCTGCTGGCTGCTACAAGCCAAGACGCACCTGAGCTGCTACAACAACTTGTCAGGAAGGCATCATATCATCAACATTGGGAAAGAGCAGATACGAAGAACTGAGTCACTCAAAAGTTGCTCAAAAGACTGAAATGTGTGTGTATAACTAAAAATGGCCAGGAAAAAGTTAAGCTCCCTTGAGAGTGAGAACTAAGACGGACTACGCTACATTTTACAAAGAAAAAGGAAAGGAAGCAAAAGTTTTCTAGTGCGTGCTGCTGCTGCTGCTAAGTCAAGACTGATGAATGGCTCAGATTTCAAAATAGAAACGGAGACGAGGGAAAAGAGAGAGACCAGTTGAACCAATTTTCGGAGGGTTAAAATACGAGATTTTAAACCAGGTGTAAACAGTATTTTATTGGGAACTGACCAAGTTCACAAATGTTGGATAAAACTGTTTAATGTTTCAATATATAGTCATCCTGAGCAATATGACTTCAACTAGATTTGAACCAGGACCTAAAAGATGGCCAATAAAGGACATGGCCATTTGAGGGGTCCCACGGGCACGGGAGTATTCTGCTGCTGACTCCTCCAATCTTCCTTCTCCCTTCTCAGCTCTTTTGTCTTCCGAGGAGTCTTCTGACTGTTCACAGCAGCAACAGCTGAGTGAGCAGGAATATGGAATATTTAAGAGGAGTGAAAAAAGTAGGAAGGAAAATGTAATAGTTCCAACTTGTTCCATCACAGTCTTCATGTTGGCCGCCGTTTCTAGTCCAAAGGGAAATAAGTATGCAACAACTTGAATAAAATATAAAATTATACCGACGAGTCAGTGCGCTATTTTTTTCCTCTACGTTTCTGCATCGTTTTCTTTGTCCGCTGACCTTTAAAAGGCATGATGATAAATAGTAGAGAGTTTGGCATTATGGCTGGAAGTTCAGCTGAAAAAAAAGAAGAAGAAGATAAGGTATTTTTGCCAGGATATATTTGGAGTACAAATTGATGTATGTTTTGAGGAGCTAATTTGTTCTTCACTGTGCACGATTGAATACTATTTTAGCATATTTAAAATTAACATGTTAAGCTTGTGAAGTTTGAGCGGATATATCATCATATTTGTACCTTTAGCTTAATTCAACAATTTTAATTAACTCTAAAAAGGTAGCGCAGTACCAAGAACTGTACAGTTCTACTGATCTTAATATTTTTGTAAAAACAATCCAGAATAGGGGCCATGAAACGTCACCACAAATCATCGTCCCTTTTTTGCCCCGTCAAAGGTCAAATATAAGTAGGACTACTTATTTTCTTCCCTCTTTGGTTACCTCGCCCACTCAATCTCCAGACGACTGATTACGCTAATTACCCCTTTTGCTTCTTTTCAATTAAGCCCAGAATTTATGTTAATGTGTACCACACACACACACGAAGCTAACGAGGTCTGTGTGACGAAAAGACTTCCTGCTGAGGAGTGTATTCTGAGCAGTAGTCAAGAGCTCTTCGCTGTGGAATGATAATCAGGAGAGAGGAGAAGAAGTGGCTTTTATTGAATGTGGTTTTAGAGGTGTATGATGGAGAAGAGTGCGGTTGGAGTTTGGCAAAGGTGTTGATTTTGAAGAGACAAAAATCTTAAAAAGTTAAATTTGCAAACACAGACAAATGGGACACTTCGAGTTTGGTGTAGAGGTTTTAATCATCATGTGAACTCTTCTTGCCATAAAAATCACGTAGACATAAGTGTACACTTGAAATAGCTATATATTTTAAAACTTTATACTGGAATTACACATAATAACAGTGGGGTACACAAGTTTACCTATCTCAAATATTGTACTCGTAAAATAAATAGTTTATAACAAGACTAATGCAATTTGAATGACTAATAGTAAATGTTGCTGTAATATTAACAATTGAAATGCCCTCAGTACGGAATCTGATTTTGGTGATACTGCAGGATGTCGTACGCCTTGGTCCTGAAGTTGAGGAAGGACTGCTTGATGATGCCGATCATGTACTCGGTGGCGTCCAGGTCGGAGATCTCGGGCTGAAGACGATCTCTGAAAATAACAGACAAATAAGAATGGGAAACGAATGAGAGGGAAAACAAGCTTCGGAGAGAACATAACATTAGAATGATTAGACTATAATAATGGCCTATGTAGTATAATAGCTTAATACATTTATTGGGATCTCTTGCCAGATCCAATCCTGTGGAGAAGAGAAAGATGAGCATGATTTACGAGCTGAGAAAGAGGGAAAGAAGAATGAAAATGGCCGCAGTGAGAGCTGCAAGGCTGAGAAAGAGAAAAATAAGGAGAAAGAAAGGCCTTCGCTCCAAAGAAGAAGAAGATCTCTCTTATTACTCTTCATTGGAGTCATATCAGCGGTGGCCGACTTACTCCTTCTTCTTCTTCTCCTCCCAAAAACTATTTCATTTTCCAATGTACGTCTGCGCTCTCCTCCACATTTGCTCTTGTCAGTCTGCTTGTCATTTACCGATCCGTCTTTGAACAGAATGATCAGATCGCACTCTCGCTTACAGTAAGACAAAAAACGTACCTTCGCTGTTTTGAGGGGAGGGTAAAAAGCGAATTGAATGTAGGCATGCTTCTCTCCTGAGAGGTCGGCAGAGAGGCACAAAATATGATCGACTTGTGAGTTTGCCAAACAGACAAAGAAGAAAGCCAATATTTCATCCGTCTGTAATCAGAATGGAATACCAATTGCAGAAAGAAAAAAGACAGCCTAAGTTCACTCTAGTCCATGACCAAGCTCTCGTAGACAAAAGACTCCCCTCCTCCTAAACCATGCTCTTGTCTTCTTCTGTTTGTCTTTCTTCAGTGCAAACAGGCAAACAAAGTTATCTCTTGCTCACCGCAACTGCTTGATGGTCTGTCCCCTGAAGCAGGGCAGCTCGGTGTCGAGCATCAGCTGCACCAGGTAGATGATCTCCCTCCAGTACGGCCTGATGGCCAGGTACGCCTGCACGCACAGCTCCTGGAAGCTCTTGAACTGCGGGGACTCCATGCGGCCGCCCATGATGTCCACGAACTCGGTCGTCAGCTTCATGTCGGGCTCGAAGGCGAGGTTGCCGCCGGGGGAGCTCTCGAACATGAAACCAAAGTCTGGAAGAGAAGTTAAAAGAAGAAAAAAATCGTTAATCCTAATCAGTCTGGCAAAAAAACTGGGGCAGTCTAAATTTAAATTGAGAAATTTGGCCTTATCCATTCTCCAAGGACAGGTTTTTAACTATTTTATCTTATATTAAAACGCTCTATCTATGGCAATATTCACGATTAGTGTCTACTGGATGACATAATGTCAATACCATCTCCTTCGTATAGCAAAGTACATACGATCCCAGAATAGATCTCATGTGCCCACGTCATGGTTAAAGAGCGGAATTCCCTTTAGAAAATAGATTATTGTGGCAAAATATTGCTGACCCTCAACATAGGCAAAAAACGTTGTCGTCGTCGCCGGCAAATGAACCCAATCAGGCCTTTGCTTACAAGTTTAGCTATCAACGAAACAGTTTTCGCAGCCTTTTCTCTGTCATTTGGACATGGAAAGAGACAGAAGGAGGGGGAAAAAGTAAAGAGTGGACAAGCCCTTGATTGCCCCTACTGGCTTATTTCTTCACCACTCTCTCGCTACAGCTAGAGACAGTTTTCATATGACAGCAGCAAAAAAGTAGCCTCGAGAAGGCCTTTTTCCCCCTTTTCCGTTCTCTTTTTTGCAGCCTCTCCGCATTTCTGCGGCGAAGGCGACGAGGACAAAATATATCTGTAAATCCAGGAGGATCTTTGCTTCGGGAGAAGGAATATAAAAATGTGTCTTCATTGAAAAGACTCTTCTTTCTGTTCCATGGACATATTGTCATTTCGTGAGGCCGGAAAAAGGTCATGGGATTGGAGACAGAAGAAGATATTGTCAATGATCGAAGACAAAGGGAATCCCAGATATGCTCAGTCAACAAAAAGTTAAAGGAAAGAAATGTAGCACAGGGCATATCAAACATTTTTATGTCATACGGCATTTTACAACGGTATCAAACAAAAGTTTCTCTTACCAATGTGAATGAGATGTCCTTCCTTGTCAATCATAATGTTGCCGTTGTGCCTGTCCTTGATCTGCAGCAGGAACCCGATGACGCTGTACGCCGCCATGGACGTGATGAAGTTCCTCCTCGCCTTCTTGAAGCCCTGGCTGCCCTCCTCGCCAAACTCGTTCTTGAAGTAGCCGAACAGGTCGGTGTTGGCCTTGCGCCCGATTTGGTCGCGGGATTTAGAGTCGGGAACACACTCGATGACGCCGCACTGAAAGGAGTTGGAATATCGTAGTTTAGAAGCGAAAATCGAATAATATGAATTCTTCGTGTGTAAAACTCGTTTTATGTAATAATTGGAAAAAGAGTAACTTTGAAAACGGCTTATAAGAAAGTGCATAACAATGGCGCGAAAAATGCCGTCTTTTTGTTTCTTTCGTAGAAGGATTATCTGCATGAAGGCCGACAACGATATCTTCTCTTGCTTGATCGCGCAGTACAGAATGCGGACGAAAAAGACCCTTGATCAACTTTGCTCTTGGCAGTGCAATGAGTTAATCTCTGTCGGAAGAAGAAGCCAGCCGCATTCGAGTCTAAGTGCTTGCCCTTGCAATACATCCTCTAAGAATTTGCTCCATTTTTAGCATTGAGGGCCTCGATTCCTGCGAATCCGCCTCTACCTCTTGGGAAGAAGAAGAAGAAATAGAATATCGACAATGTTGTCGCCCGCCGAGGAGTATGATTGATATCTTTTAAGGCCAATGGCTCTGGCGGAGGCAGGCAGGCAGGCCCAGTGTAAAAGGGGGCCAAGAGCAGCTTAAGGGACGAATAATGGTCTCTACACATCCTAATGGAATTCAAAATGTTCTAATATGAGACTGGCAGTAGAAATGCCATCCCTGAATCAGTCTTCTTAAACGTCGAATGCCATGTAACCTTATTTCTCAACTTTTTGACATTCATCCTAATTCCTATATAAAGACTCCTTGATTTTTCTGCAAGTATTCTTATATAGTTCTTACCCCAGGGCTGGTCGCCACGACCTTGTACGGAAACAGGTAGAGATCGAGTCCGGCCTGCTTGAAGATGTACTTGCACAGCTCGATGATCTGCAGCGCGAGCATGTCCTGCCTGCAGTCGTCGCCCACCTTGAAGATGGCCGCCTGCCACACCTCCAACTTCTCCTCCTCAGTCAGGCCATTCTCGGTGCTGCCACCGTCCTTGCTGTAGGCCACGCCCACCTCTTCCAGCCGCCGGATGCCCAGCCGTTGCACCTTGAAGCGGGCCAGGTAGGGGGCCTTGGCCGCGCTCTGCATGGGCTGGCCCGAGTTACGGTCAATATCGACGACTAGCGAGTCGGGATTGGAGGGCAGGTAGCAGCCGTGTTGGAGCTCAATCTCTTGCAGCGCCTTGACGCACGCCGTCTTGCGCTCCTTGCCCTTGGGGTAGTCCTTGATCTGACCCGACACGGACGTGATCTTCTTGAAGAAGTCGAATTCTCGGGCGTGGAACTTTTGCGCAGGGCCGGACAGTCCGTCGACAATGGCATCTCTGAAGCACAAAAGAAAAAGGGAGAAATAGGATTAGTTAATGGAGCGATTTGAGCGATAGTCATTTGCCAAATCGGAGATGGCATCGCTTTATCATCGCGTTTGAACTGACCTTAGTGGCACCAGTTTGTCATACATGAGCGGATCCTTCTCCTCGCCGTCCTCATCGCGGTACATGTTTGTCTGAATGTTCCAAATGAGCTGATGCGCGACCAGGTTCGAGTCCTTGGAGATCTTCTTAATGAACTCCTTCACAAAGCCGAGATCATCGTAGCGAGTGGCTTGCACTAGCTGCGGGATATAGAACAGCACGGCGTCGGCTGGGTATGCGCTGAGCGACCGTACGGCGTACTGCGCTGTCAGCGGGTGTGTCGGGAGCGTCCTCGGGCAGAGCAGTGATAGCGCTCGCACTGGCGAACACTTTGTCCAAGTGAGGATATGCGGCAACTCAGGAGCATCGTTCTCCAGCGCCTCACGTGTCAGGAAGTAGTCGGCAGCCTTGGCAATGTGGCAGACGTCCTCGGGGTTGTTGCGAACCATCTTGGACACTTCTCGCTGCAGCTCGGAGCTGCTGTTGAGCCGGAGGGGCAGGAAGACGGCGAGTGCGGGGGAGACGTTCCAGGCGTTTCTCGCGTACTCGCGCCAGCTGCGGTCGGGCAGCCGGAGTCGGATCTCCTCCAGGAACTTCATGGAGTCGTCAAACTGTTTTCCTATGGAGCCGGGATCGCGACCTCCTAACAATGCCACCAACGCTTCTTTGTTGGTAGCCGACGGGTACTCGTTGACCACAAGCAACTCGATCTCCACGGACAGCAGTGCCAAGATCAGCCACCTCTTCCTCGTATAATCCTTGACGAATGTGTCGTTGACGAACGGCCTGCCCTGCTGCCGTGAGGCCGACCGCTTGCTCATGGTGTTGTTCCCGATGGAAGACCCGCCAGTCATCCACCCTCCGGCAACGCTGGGCGTGCGCGGGAACTCGCTCGACACGCTCCTCGTGTCGCCCAGGGCATTGGCATTGAGCTCGAGCACCGTGCCCGCCCCAATGGTGTCCATGTCGCCCACGGCGCTCGTCTTGATGTGCTTCTTGTCCTGATGCATCGTCGTCCAGAACTTGAGCAGCACGCTGATGTCCTCTGTGACCGCCGCACCTTGCTGCGTCGGGAAGCTCTTCTCCGAGCAGAAGTAGTCTAGCGACGCACTGTAAATCCTCTGGCGAAGGACATTCTTTGCGATTGACTTTGGCAAGACGTCGCCCTGCAGCAGACTCATGCCACAGTTGAGTAGTCTGAACCGCGTTCCAGCGGCGGCGATGTGCCTGTTCATACTCGCGCGCTCACGCCCCACCGAGATGTCGAGCGTGCGCTGCAGCATGTGGGTGAACATGATGACCTGCTCCTGACTGCAGTACTTGGCCACCTCAATGCGCTCCTGAATGAACCTGATCCATATATCGTGCGGCTCCACGTCGGGGTTGTCCGGCTTCAGGTTCTGCTTCATCTCCTCGTCTGGCGCCAGCGGGGAGTACGCCGTGCCCTCCACCTGGAACAGCCCCAATCGCTCCGTCTGGGACGAGTGCCACGCAAAGATCATCTCCTGCAGGAATTTGATCTCGATATCTGGCCGCGCGGATAGGAGCCAGTTCCAGCATTCCACGATCACCTTCATGGTAGGACCGTTGAACAGCTTAAGCGGCGCTCGGGTCAGAGCAAAGATGAGCTTATCGTCCATGCCGGGCTTCATGAGGATGAGCGAGGCGGTGATCTTCCAGACAATGTCGTGGAACGACTTGGTGGCCTTCTCCACCGGGGTCAAGGTCTTGTGTCGTGGCGGTGGAACGCCGTAGCGCTGACCCGCTCCACCGTGGATTGGCTGAGGGGGCAGGTCCAGCTCTTTCTTGACAGGCGTGGTCAGGCGGACAGTGTCGGCTGCACGGTCCAGTTGATTGCAGAACCCACGCAGCAACTGACGCTTCCTGTCCGAGCTCATGTCATCGTCGTCCTCTCCCAGGGACAGCATGGCCGACACCGAGCTAGTGTAACTCTGTCTGCTGCTGAGGCTCATCGTGAACTTGGACGAGTCGTTCTTTACACTGAGAGGTCTCGCAAGGTTGCTCATGGCAGAGATACCAAACGCGCTCTCATTGGCGGAATTGGAGAAGCTCTGCACACACTCGGTGGCTAAGGAAACGCCGGTGTGGTTGGAGAAGCTCTCATTGGTGATCTCATTGATGTACTCCTGCAAATGGGATTGAACCGTGTCCGGCGCCCACTCCACAGACGTCTTAATGAAGAGCTTGCAGCGCTGGGCAAACTCCCGCAGGATCTCATCTCTCTCAGCAATGGTGTCGAGCAGCACAACCCGTCGCTCCATCCGGCCAATATTGACCTCCTGAATCTCCTCGTCCCAGACAGTCTGACTGAGCTGGTGCAGCGCGTTCAGCATGCCGTACAGCACAGATTTGGACCAGAGCAAATGAGGGAAGCGTCCGACAAGATCCGAAAGGAATGTGTCCGCATGCTTCCGAATCAACTTGTTCGGGTTGTTGAACTCAATCAGTAGGATGATGGCAATCGTCTCCAGGTTGTGATCGCGTTCCTTGTTCTTTGGCTTGTGGGTCATTGCGATGCAGAACTCGGAAAACAGCTTGGTAACGATGGCAAGGATGCAATCGTAAATGCCATTCTTGTCAACCTGAATGGCGCGGTCCTCCAGATAGTCAAAGAGCTTGTTAAACGTGTCCACATCGGTGCACATCTGCAATCGGAGTCTCTCGAGGGAATACACGCTCATGAGATAGATGACCAGTGGGAAGGAGTAGCCGGTGACGAGTCTGGACATGGTGGCCGGGTGGTCCAACATGGCCATCAGCTGCGCCTTTAGCTCGGTCAGCTCAGCGGCGGAGATCCCCTCCTGTGGCACCGCCTGGTTCTTGAACAGCTGCCTGATCTCTGACCTCGACTCTGTTGAGAAGGTCATCTTGGGAGCCTTGACAGCAATCTCTTTAACGCCGTCGTACCAATCTTGAGGCCACATACCCTCATCCTCTTTGGTAAAGCCGAACACAACCGCGTACAACCAGAAGTCACTGAAGAGCTTCTTTGTTCGATGCGTCGGCTGGGCGAGCAAATGTTCAGGCATCTTCCGGAGCAAAACGGCGATAACCGGGATGAGCACACCGAGGTTGCCCTTGGTCTTGGCTCTGTTGGAAGGCTCCCGTTCCGACGTCGTCCTCTTCATCTCCATCCCAATGCTCACGTACATCTCCAACAGCTTGAGCAGGAAGTCCATCATGAGATCCGGATCGGGGTGGATGTTGGCGGACACGTTTGCAAGCGCGTTGATGACGGCGCCGGAGCACTGCTGATACTTGTTCTTCCGCTCAGCGCCCGCTCCCTGGCTCCCGTTCAGCAGCTGCGACGCCTCCTTGATGATCTCCTTGAACTTCTTCATCACCTCCGTGTAGATGACGTCGATGCGGACGCGGGAGATGGCGATGCAGCCGAGCTGATCGATGATGAGCGGGTCGTACTCGTGGTCGGAGCTCGCGTTGGAGTCAAACCACTGGAGGAGGAACTTGAGCACGGCCTTTGTGTGATCCTCAGAGTCCCTGAGCGTGACCGCGATGTGGCCCAGCGCCAGGATGGCGTTTTTGCTGCTCAGCATCCAGTCCTTGTCCTTGACGTTGTCCGGCTGGAAGAGCCGAGTAGTGATGGCGCTGACGAGAGCGGGGATGCAGTTGGCGTCGAACTTCATCTGCGCTCTGAGGCTCTTGCAGAGGTTGTCGATGGCGCAGTCGCGGAGCTTCTCGAATGCGAGGCGGCTCGCATCCTCGCCCTTGGGCTTGGTAGACGCGGCGGCGTGCTTGACGGAGTGCGCGCTGTCGCTCTGGGTGACGAGCAGTCGCGGGATTTCCTTGGGTTTGCCGCCCTGCCTGTTGCGGTTGAGCCGGATGAGCAGCTTGGATGGGTGAGTGAGGAACTCTCTGAGGCAGTCGCCGCTCTGCTTGGCGAGCATGGGGAACTTTTCAGCCAGCTTTCCCAATCCCTGAAAATATCAAGTTAACTTCATACTTTTAAAACAGTGTAGTGTTAGAAAGCTAAAATTACCTCAAGACAAACCATGATCAGCGGCATGTGAGCGATGATGAGTTTGTGACTTGTCGACGTGCTGATCTTGTCCGTCAACTTGGTGACCAAATTGTCCGCTCCTGCAATAATAATAATTAATCAAATTAGTCAATATAAATTAATTAAACTATAAAGCCTATTATTTCACAAGCGACAACACCAAATGTTATTGATTAATTTATCTTTGTGGACAGTATTAGTGTGGTAGTAGTAGCATTCCAATCCCATATCCACGCGTCAAGGCGTTGTCTGTATCATGTTGTTATGTCCAGTTGGACTGTGTTTAATGAAACAATCTTTACCGATCTGAACCGGTCTCCGCTTGAGAACGAGGTACGAGACGATGAGCGAGAGCGCGAAGTCGCTGTCCGCGGTCGGGTAGTCCAGCGAGTCTACATCGCCGGCTGGAGGGAGGAAATCATAAAGGGGGGAAAACAAAAACGGGGTGAAATAAGCATAATGAACTGAGAAGGGAAACTAAGGCCCGAAATGTGCTTGATGTATTTATCGTGAGCAGCTGAATTACCGTATTCATCTTTGGTGGCCCACACGAGCAAGTCCACGCAGACGGCGTTCGTCTGCACGTTCAGCTTGAACTTGTTGACGTGCGGCGCCGCCGCCGTTGGCGTGGACTTGTTGTTTCCCGCTGGGTTGGCCGCCGTGCTGCCTGGGGCGAGCAGCTGCTGCTTCTGTTGCTCCTCCTCCTCGCGCTCGCTCGCCTCGTGGTCGCGTGATTGGAGCTCGTTCTGGCCGGTGACGAAGAGGTGCTTCACGAACGATTGGATGTCCTTCACAAAGTCAGCGGGAAGATCTGCATAAATTACATGGTTTTAGCGTCGAACATATTTATGCGAGTAAACATAGTCAGTTTTATCAATTATCACTTTAAGTTTCTGATAATCCCTACCGTTGGAATCCTTGACCAGCTCCCTAAGCATGGATACCATGACCAAGTTCAACGTCTCACTGAGGCTCTTGTATGGATACACCTTGAGGTTGCCAGCCTGGTAGATCTCCAGGGAGATTCCATCGAGGAAAGAGAGCAGCTCCGTGGACAGAACTTTAACAATGAGCTGGTACAAGTTCTGAAAAACAACAGCTTTAAATATACTACACAGAACATACCACAATGCCAGTTCATCATTTACCTGAACGTGCTCCGTTGGGAACTTGACTCTCTCCTCCTCCTCCTGTTCGCTCTCTCCATCCACCTCATCGTAGTACTCAGCCGCCCTGCTGCTCCGCCCGGTGTGTGTGAGCGGCGCCTGCAGCTGGTTGAACGAGCTGCCGTACTTGTGGAAGAAGTAGGTGGTGGGATCGTACGGCTGGATGCTCTGCTGGCTCTGGAAGGCGATCAGTTTCTTCTCCTCGCTCTGTTTCTGGCTCTGATGGACCATCAGCTCCGTACGGAGGGAGGGTCGGAAACTGAAATTTAAAACGTCTGTTAAATGGAAATAATATTTTGTTTAAATCGGCTTACCTGAGGTCAATAATGGACTCTTGCGAGTTTGATGCAATCAGCTCCTGATTGTTGTTAAATGCCATGGAGAGAGATCGAGGGATGATCGGCCTGGAAGAGTGGTTGCAAAGTGCAAGAAAGAAAGTTAGTGCCATGGTCGCAAAGCAAAGTACGAGCATAACAAGTGCGAATCCTGGATAATACATTATACGGCGTAGCGATTTTGTATAGAGATAAATGACTGTAAAAGTGCCAGCAAAATGCTTGAATGGTGCACAAAAGATGGAAAAATATATTAATTAATTTAGCAATAATTTATACAAGTGGATGTTGACTGTTGAAGCGAAATTAGCTCCAGAGCGAATGCAATATTTTAAGTGTTTCTTAAAAATAGCGGTTTGGCGAATGAACCATGAAGCATACTATACAAAACTATCGGACTGTACAAGATACGAACTCTGCTGCCACGAGCCAAATATGTGCACCGTAATCCAAATTAGTAGAAGTATGAAAAATGGCAAGCTAAACTCCCGTGGCCGATGCGGCAGGCTACCTTAGACCGCTGTTGGACCCCAGTGAGAGCGTCTCAGCTTTCATGAGGCGTGCCCAGAACAGCTGCTCCCGAGGGAAGTGCTTGCTGGAGGAAGAGGACACGCCCCCAAACTTGACGTGAGACGGGGGCGTGTAAAACGGGCCAGCTGTTGTGGCAATCATGGCAGAAGAAGAAACAGCGGGAGTGTCCGTGCCGCTAAATTGCCAGAATAAAGAGTGTTTACGTGTGTACACATTAACCCTTTAGCAATGTGGTAGGGCTTGTTTTAGTTTAGATTAGCGATCAACCCTTATCTTATTGGCTTCGTACATTTAGTTAAAATTAAAAAGTTAGTCTTGCATTAATGGTCCTACCTGAAGTTTGCAAAGTGTTTGACAGCTGTCTTCCCTTTTTGACGTGACGGCTTTGACTTTGGCGGGTACAACTTGCTCAAGAGGAACTCTCGTCTCTTGCTGAAGCGACCGAGGGCTCGGCTCACACCCAGCAACAGGGGAACCGTGTTGGTGCAGAGAGCCACTGAAAAGGGAATATCATCCATACATTGGCAGTACTAATTGAGGCTCTGGAATAGCTTACGTTTCGTGTTCTGGGCCAGTGGTGCTTGCGCCTGACTTTCCTCCACCGTCTTGGCCAAAATTGTGAGCAGCTCTGCCTGTGCCTGGAAGATGTCGTCTCTGTATGTTGGGCACGCCACGGCCACATCGGACAGCAGCGTGTTGAACGAGAAGGAAAAGTTTTCGGCGGCAGGGATGCCTGAAAGAGGAATGTTTTCATCAAAGCACTGATCGTGTTTATGAGTTTCTTGCTCTTCTTACGATGCTCCCCTCCTGGCCTGGCGTTGATCTTTGCCCTGACGATGGCCCTCTCGACCTGGATGAGGTAGGGCACAATGTTCTCTCCGCACTGACAGCCGCTCTCCAGGAAGAAGATTCCGAGTGCCAGCAGCGCGTCCTGCTCGTCCGCGGTGATGACCCATTCCTCGTCTGAGTCGTCTCCCTTGGCCACCTTCTCCTTGTCCGGGCACTGCACGAACAGCGGGTCTCGCACGTCGTCTTCCCATCTCGCCTGCGGGATCTGCGCGAGTGCGCGCGCCAGGCTGAAGAGCGTGTTGCGGAAGAAGTGCGGAGAGCAGTGAGGAACGTAAGGATTGCTAGGAGACATGATCCAAGGGCGGTCGGAGGAGAGTCGAGGAGATCTCTGGCAACCACTTGAGAGTCACATTCCGATTCGGGTTGAGTCACAAACAGAGAGTCTGGAGAGATAACGAGATCTGTTTCTTCACTGGTTCTCTTGAGTGAGTTGTTGCCTGACTGTCGAGTGTTTTCGGCCGCCGCGGCTAGCTGGCTGGGCCAATCGGGCCTTTCTGTGCACACACAACGAATACGAAACACTGGCCTTGCTGATACGAGCTAGCTGTGATCAGAGAGAGAAAAGGCTGCTTCACTTCACTTCTCCAGACTTGAAAAATATGAAAGGAATAACAAGTCAGCTGACCTGGGACACGACGGAAAATGAAGAAGAAGAATCACGAAACCTCTCAGGCAGAAGAAAAATACTTGGTAGAAGGATTGTACATTGCAATGAATTTTAACTAAATATAAAGTTAATTGTTACTATGCAAGAATCAACTTAGAATGCTTTGAGTCAGACCAAAGTGTGTATTAAACTTCTAATTCAAATCAAATAACAGGTATTTCTAACCCTGTGTAAACATGCATACGTTGCACGTATACGAATATAACGAGAAATTTAACCACACTTACCTCAGTAGCGTAGTATCGCATGAACACTTTTATCCTCCAATGCAAAATGTACACAATAAACTCACCGCACAAATTGTTCTTAATCATACACCAAATCTTAAAGTGGCAGCCAGCATCCAACCCATCTAAATGCATCTCATCCGTCTCAAATATGATTGGCGCATATTTTGCTATCAGAAATAAGCTTACTTCCATCTCAATGCAAATGTATTTGCAACCATTTTTAAAAGCAAGAAATTGAATGTATTGTATGACCCTTCGTAGCCTTGGAAACATTCATTGAGAAATCATTGCACCGGGAAAACATATTCACAGTGTACGCAAGGCCCACTCTGGAAATTTCTTCCAGAGATGCACCGGCAAGATTACATATCACAAAAACGAACGCACACGAGCGGAAAAAATGCTGAAGCAAGTGCTCAAATTCCGCCTTCTATCGGAGCCGAAAGTATTCTTTTAAAAGTATTTCTTCCACCCTGAACTGCTTGGATTTCAACCCCTGAGGCAATGTAGAGGCTCAAAAGGGCACAAAAATGCTTCAGGAGACAAATATACATCTTGCTTGCTCCCATTTCGCCGTCTACAGCGAGTTCTTGCATATCTTGTTTCACCCAGGGAATATCTTCATCAGCCCCCGAAAACAACTACATTCAGTAGGCCGCACTTTATACTTTAACCCCAGTATCTTGGAAGGTATGCATTACTTGATTCCCGACCAATGAACTTATATAACCTCTTTGTTCCCGACAGAGTGTATAATGTGGTTCTTTCGTATAATGCATACTTGGGGAAAAGCCTCGTCGGCGCGTGCGCGAGTGTGGAAGACGAAGAAGCGCGCTTTGAGCCCAATCCCCCTTTTCCCTCCTCAGTTCGAGAGAGACGCTTCTCTTACGCGGAAGTGTTGGTCGACTCGCCTGTTTTACCGGTGTCCTCTGCGTTAAGTGTGCGTTCTCCTAGAGTTCGATATAAGAGTGCTAATCTGCAAAATCTCACAAAGAAAGTGTTGAAAGTTCTGATTAATCATCGTCTTTAAAATAATAATCCCGTGATGTCAGTCCACCTGTTATCTCGCGGCTGCAGCCGTCGTCATATTCTCAAGACCTAAAACACAAAGGCTTGTCAAGTCTTTAAGGCCTTTTTTGAAATCCCTGTCAAGGGCCTCAAGTGAACGAACAAAGTTTATAATTAAGTGAAGTGTTGACTGTACGGTTACAAGATGGAGACTGTGAACCCTGTGGCGGCGGCGGCGCCCAGCATGGACCTCGCCATCGTCATCGACAACGACCTGGACAAGGAGTGCAGCGCGCTGGGTGGGCTATTCCAGCAGATTGTCAGCGAGATGAAGGTATAGAAGCCTATATAACCTTAACATTGACATATACTATTCCCATACTTCTGTGGTTTATGTTCCTGTTGTTGTTTGCGTAATATTATTGGGATCATTGTGCGGTTTTATTCTCTGCGGTGAAATGTCATTAGCTGTTGTTTTTGGTCATGTAGCCCACACCAAATACGGTATTTTCTCATGAGAGTGACACCTTAGGTGGAGAAATAAATAGGGGCGAAAATATTTGGTAACGCTTTTGGCGAGGTTGTGTCTTTTTTCGTAAGGTAGTTTAAGGCGTGTAGATTGCAGAGCACTCTAAATTTTAACTGTGCAAATATATAGCCGGGAATATTTTTGCACGCCACGCTGTCTGGCTTTTAGAGGAAATAAAAATAGTGTCAGTGTGTCATCAGACTAGGCCAACTTATGCATTTTATATTATTTAGAGCTCAAAAGTAGTATTACTCTACCCGTAACTGCATTACCACATGTTGATGTAATTACATGTTTAAATATGGCAATTTAAGGTTTAAAATGTGTCAATCCTGACGTGTCACCGGAAAAACATGATTCGACAAAACTCTGTGAATTATGAATCGAGGCTTTAACTGAAACGTGAGTTCGTTTTAAGAGAAAAGCCGCCACGCGAATCGGGATACAAAATTAATGAAGAAACACACAATGAGCAAAGTCGTGAGTTGGATGTCACAGTTGGTTTCAAACCATACGTGAAGCTGCACTTTGTCCTTCAAGGGCTAATTAAAAGGGTTATAAAGGTGTTTTATGCGCGTATGAAGCGCTGATTGGTACTCCAGGGAGCACGATTTCGCGTCCTTGGCTCGCAATCAAACCGAGGGGAGCAAAAAAAGGATTAAATTTTAGCAACAAAATCCTCTTTTTATGTCAATTGATATCAAGAGTCACCCTCCCCCGATTGAAAATTATCTCTGGGAAGGACTTCTTTTGTCGCTTAACCTTGATTTAAATCATGTGAGACTGCGATGGCCTTTTCGGATTATAAAACTTCTCGAAATTGCGCTGACAACTTTTCACGTTTACTTACTTCCGAAACTAATATAAAGCTCCACTTGAGTCTTTTAATGCTACACGATACTTTGATTACACTTTTTCATGTGAACTGAGCTCAGGCCTAAAACTGTCTGAAAAGCTTGTAATCTCCCGTTGCGAGGCACTTTGTAGCATTATTATTACGATTATTTTCTGTCAGACTGAGTCTTCTTCCTACTCTAAACCGAAAAACAAGTGAAGGGAAATTAATCAGGCCTTCAAGGTAGAGTAAGAATAGCCAACGTAGCGTTTGATTCAATTTCCTTGAGCAAGCAACTTTGAGTATAATAATGTCTGGTGGGTAAACATGATCTAGTTGTAAACAATCAGACGTCAAAAGAGAACATTTCCGACCTTCAAAGCAACACTAGTGATCGATAGCTATCAAGGATATGCGGGTGTAGTGCGTAGTAATAGTAGTAGTCGGCTTGCTAACTTTTCCCCGTTTTCTCGGATATCTTCTTTTTTCTCCCTGTCCCGAAAAAGTATTGATAAAAAGAGTCGTTCCCAAATTGCCTGCCAAGGTTTCTTCCTATATCCAGGATAATAATCTCAATGTTTGTCACTGTAACCGTATCGAGGAAGCTGAAGCCCCTTCTCCTGCAATCTATTTAAAGCCTTCTTCCTCCATTTGGCAGACTGCATGTACACAGTGTACAAAAAGAAGCGGGGAAAACAAGAAGAAGCCCTGTTTCGATCAGAGACGAAAAATAGGGCTTCTTCTCCTACATTCGTCTAATTCATTCTGCGTCTAGAAAACTGCAATTGGAGCGAGCTGACAATGAAAAACGGGAATGAACCAGGAAGCGATTCCCGCATTGGAAAGAAAGTAAAGAAAGGCGTTTCTTTGGTTTTGAGGAGAGTAAAAGTCTATTA
>LR138650.1:0-46841 GCA_900659605.1 Tisbe holothuriae | reverse complement strand
CTTGACTAAGGGTGAGGAGAGCTCCCTTGGAAAAAGAGAAGGGAACACACATAAAACTCAGTTTTAAAAACCCATTTTCTAAAGGAGTACCTAAGGTGCTCCTTTAGCTGAAGTATCTCAAAATACTTTTAAATGAGTTCCTAAGGTGCTCCTTTAGCAAAAACTAACTTTTAAAAACTGATTTTGGGCTAAAGGAGTTGCTTAGACCAAAGGAACACCTTAGGAACTGGTTTTAGCTTTTTAATAATCGGACTCAGCTGACTTTTTATCTGCCGTACTGCGCAACAGAGAAAGAGATTAAAAATTTGATGCCGAGAGGGGGAATGATGATAGTATGGAATTACTTCTTCCTTTGGTCTCTTCAGTCTCTGGCACGCGACATGGGTCTCCCTTCTCCCTTCCCACTTTTTGTCCCCTTCCTTCATAAAACTCCCTTTAGCATGAAATCTCCCAGAAACGTTAATTTCATCCTCCTCGCATACTCTCTACCTCGCATACTGCACTTTCCTCGTTTAATGCGTGTGACATACGCGTCGCTATAACCTCATTTCCCCGCAACTTGTTGTGCTATAACACCAACACCACCCTACTCACTTTCTCGAGAGAGATATTCTTAATTACTGCACGGGAAAACCAAAGGGAAGAAGTCGTCGTCGTCCCCAGATCCCGTGGGGTGTTACATTGCTTCGCTTATGTACATATAGACACAGAGAGAGTCGCTTAATTGTGAAGCCTCGAGGTTACAGTTTGTTTGTGTGTTCAGTGCATAACCTTCTCGCCTCTCTTATGTATGTTTTTGGTGCCAAAGCGGAAGCAAATTAGTTTTTACACCAGCATTCGGGAGCTGAGAAGAAGATGAGCAGCGGACAGGGGTGCCAAGCCCTCTATTCATGTGCTAATGATTCAGACCATATTTGGTATCTTCCCTACTCTCCCATATGGCGTCCCTGATAATGAGACAGGTCTGCTGCTGCCAAGATCATTATTATGATTATATTTGTTACCTACCGAAAATGGAGGAGAAGAAGATTGTCCGTCGGGCGATAAATTTCCACGGGGGTAATCACGCCGAGGGTAGTAAATTACAAATGAATGCAAACGTGAGCTATGGGATCCGTGTGCAAATGAGCTGCTGATCTCTTGACTCTCGTGTCTCTGTCTCTCTTTGTCTCGTGGCGGCAATTCCAAGCTTCCGGCTATTTTCTTTTCTTTATTCCAAGACGTGTAAAAAGAGTCCCTATTATTTATACTCTTCTTTCCTTAGTGGTCTCACTCTAAAGTGTCTCAAGCAATTGATTTAAGAAGTCGGCTCGCGTAGAAACACTTTACGAGACGGGTTTTCTTTTCTTAACGGGGTGTGTGGTATAAAAACGAAAATGAGGCTAGCCACGTTACTTTATCAAGCTGGGTATGCCTCCCTGGAGACCCCTGTAGTATTACGAAGTACTCATAGTAGCAAGGCAATGCATTTCCCGCCAGTTATGCTGATGATGATAGCTGAGTCTTGGAACCCTTTTTCTTCCAAGATGCTTTCGCCTCATCATGCACACCAGCTATAAATTCCCCCCATGCAATTTCCGAGACTGGTTCGACTCTCCAAGGAGTATCATATCGTATCATATCACACTGTGCTGCCATGAAGGGGTTCGTATATCGTCGACCGCCCCAAGAATTTTGGCAACTTAGCGGCTATAGCAGGGGTTGCTTGCTTTTTTCCAGCCTAAGAAATAGAATGATTCTCCAGAGAGGGGGAAATAAGACTTGGAACTGAGGAAGGGGAGGAAGTACTGAACTCAGCTAGTCGCCAAAAGGGTTGATATGGCTTGGAAATATATTGATATTGCTTCCTCTGTCATAATGCCGGCTAAAGGGAATAGAGAAATAGAAAAAAACTGCTCCCCTTCCTTTGTATTTATCCCCCTGCTAAACGCCTGCTGCACCGATTTCTGACCATAAGCATGGCTGGGTTAGATAAAAGGGTCAACGCCGCCAACGAGAGGTCAATGTTTCCTCCGCCCTCATTGTACAAGCTCTGATATTGTGCAAAAGCTCTTGTCGACGACGGCCGAAGAATAGTAGCTCGGTTAAATTGTTTTGGCACTCTGCCACTATTTTTAAAGAACGAGACTCGACGCCGTCGACTCATGTTCGGCAAATTAATGCCTTTTTATAAGTGCCGCGGGCGAGAAATTGAGCTGAAATTAAGTGCACAGGGGAGTTGAAAGGAAAGGAGGGAAGGTGCGGCTTCGTTAAGACCGGAGGAATTAGTCTTATCGGAAGTGAGGACACAAAATTCCTCAGCTCAGGTGCACAACACAGGACAAACGAACTTTTATTGGGCATCGAATTGCACTAAAGATGACCCTGCAAGTTTTTCCTTCTCCTTCCTCATTGTGTCTGTAATTGGCCGATGCATTGTCGTCGTTGTTGACCTCAAGTGAGGAAGGAAGACCTTCAAACTAAAGTGAAGCCACTCAAGCTTCACTTTTGCAGCTGACAGATCAATGCATGATGGACGACGACAAAGATCGGCCGCCGGGCCTGGATGGGAGAGAAAGGATTACTTTTGCATGGTGGACAGCTTGTTGTCACTGGAAGAGTAGGGTTGCCATATTATGTCTTAAAGAAAGTCTTATGGACATGCAGTTGTTCCCTGTCGTCCCTGATGACCTCTAAAAGGGTTGTCGTCCATCTTGTGCCATCTTTCCCATTCTTCCCTCTTCTCCTCCTCCTCTTGCTCTTTGGCTGGCTGATAGATGGCAGTTTTCACTTTGATGCGTGACCTTCTAAAGACGAAGCAGAAGAACAAACTCATCAGACGACAACTGGCAAACAAATATGCAAATCTACTGTCTCAAAATTGGTCCTCTCTTCAGACTACTTTTGGCCGGAAATGAACCAAATCCGAACTTTGACGACGGAATTACAATATTCTTTCTGAAGTAGGCGAAGAAGGCCTTAATGCAATCTTCCCTGTCTCGCCCGACTGAGCACGCACACACGCGCAGGGACATCCCCCTCGTAAACTTTTATGTTAGGCCTCCTTCTGATTAAGGTTTCCCATGCCAAGTCTCCTTTCTTTTTAGCACCGTAATCTCAGACAGCGACACAATATCGTCCAATCGTTGGCTATAATAAATATCCCTTAAGAACCCTCCTTCTCCTCATCTTAACAAGCCAAACACATCTCCTCTCTGTTTGTGTATAAAATGGCATCAGTGCTTGCTTAAGGTCTGCTCATGCCATTGAAAGCCTCCATTGTCTCTAGTTGACTTCGGTTAAGGTAAAGATTGTGCTGAAAAGGCCATCCAATTAGGGATTGTTTGTGTTGGGGCTCCATTTAAGGGATCGAAAATAAGTTTAGATATCAGTTGGGAAGTGTATGCTATAGAGGAGAGGAGGGCATTAACACCTAGCTACTTTTTAATCCCTTCCTTATACTCTCTGTAGCTGTAATGGGGCGTGGTACTTTGGGCTCTTTTTGTGTGTAGGTCTGACTTCCATTTTTGGCCCGGGTAGTTTTTTTACCCCGACCCTGTACATTTGAAATCCCCTATGAATGAAGAGACACAAATAATAATAATTTAAAATCAAGCCTCGGGAAGCACAACAATAACAACTGGCTTTGCCTTATACGGACTTGGGGAGGTTTTTCCTACTTTGGAATGAGCTTTGAAGCAAATGACCTGGATCTAATTAGCCAAGAGTAGCAAATCATTTCACGTCCTTGATGAGAGTAATAATCTCTTTTTGCGCACCATGAGCTGCGTGTTTTTCTTCTTGCCACGCCCACTGCAATGACCATGGGTCAGAAAATAATGCATGTAAACCTTCATCAAGTTGTCAATCAGTGATCAAGGTTAGCTCAAGAGTCAAGACATTGAGGTACTATAATGGTACAGTAGCTCAATGGTTCAAGACGGATCATTTGTTGATAGACTCATTGTGTGAAGGTTGAAAGTAGCAGACAAAAGTTCCATCAAAGGATTATGACTGTTATTAAACCTCGGTCCATTAGAGACTCTAAAACGTTTTCACTTCCAAACAAAGACAGCGATCAGCTCAAAATGGTTTATCGTCTGTGACGTGAGTGGAATCGAAATCTCTCCATTTATGGAAATAACAATCATACATAAACACCAACTATTAAAACATTCTCTTTACAACAACTTTAATGGCCAGTTGACACTTTTTTAATCCCACCAGATTGATGACTGGCAAATAAATCTTGCGGCCAATACCGTTTTGCAAAAGACGAAGCTGCCAGTTATGGGCATGCGAACGTTTTAGAGCTGTGTGTGCAATATTCTGCAGGCCTTGTTGCTCCTTCTCATCTCTATATGGCATGCAGATCGCCTTATTTTGCCTATCTCGCCATCTGTGTATAAAGAGTGCTTATTATTTTTCCTCCCTCCACCAGGCAACGATGTTTTCAATACTATCAAGGTCGCTGGTCACCCAGGAAGAGAGAAGAGAGAAGCCGAAAAGTTTACTTTTATATTCCAAACGATGCAGACACAATTTTCTTTTGATCGTCGTATCGAACGGACGAAAGTTCTTTTGTCGTTTAGGACCAGCAGGAAATATAAAACGTGTAAAGATCTCACAATGGGCAAAGACAGCCAAACTGAAGACGACACCTTTTTATATACAGATGTCAGTTATGATCCGGTCTAGATTTAGCATCAGACCCTGATGTTTTTGTTTATACATAGTAAGGGTTGCATGTTAGACGCACGTCCGTTCTTCTTCCGCTTCAGTCAAGTCCACAAGTTCAGCACTTTTCTTTCTTCTTCTTCGATCGTCGTCTTAACAACGAAGGCCGAACGTGAAAAGAATTTCTTCCGAGGCATCGATTGGGGAAAAAGGAAGGAGAGGAGTCAGAGGACTCGATAAAGAGAGATGGGGAATACGATATGGGGGTGATGCGCCTTTTGTACTCAAGGATCTCAATGTCTTTGCTCGCCTTTGTCATCTGGGAGTGGGTGGCATTATTTTCAAGTGGATGGGGGTAGAAATCCAACCAGCTGACGATGCTCTTAGAAGACAATGGGATCCCTGCTGCTGCCAAGACCCTTATCTCGGTATATAGCTATAAAATGGGGGTGTATTGACCCCAAGGATATGTTTTTACGGCTAACAAGAAGAAAAGTTATATCCGCCTTTGATTGACTGCTGCTGGAGAACTTTTTGCCTCGGCGTTTTTTCCGCTTCTTGAGCGTAATGTAAGAATAACTTTCCGGGTAAAAGCAAAACAGATTCGTCAAAGGGAGCTCTGAAACTGGGCAGTAGCAGGTTTGGAGGAGGGGAAATTGAGAAACTAACCAGGAATTATCTTCTCTTATAGGTATCTGACCCAAATAGCATTACTACAGCAGAGTTTAGAGATAGGGGAACAGTGGTTAGCTATGTATAGGCAAGAAATCGATAGCTTGTCAAGTCGTCGGAGGGTGGCCCTATCTGGGGATCAGTCGCTATTCTCTCAACAACCCCCTTCATTACATTGGAAAAAGAGGCCGCCGAAAAGTAACAGGAAATGAAGATGAAGATACTGATTGAATAGACCGAATGCAGTAGGAACTGAAGGGACAAATTACATTACATGGTTACAAGCACTCCCAGTTAGTACAACAGAGTCCGATTATTAAAAAGCTCAAAGGACTTACTTAACACTAAGGAGCTGCTTAGCGATCATTTCAACCAATGAGGAGGCTGTATTCCGGCTAAAGGAGTACCTTGACCGCTAAGTATGTCGTTTTCACTTTTTAATAATCAAACTCAGACAGATGTTCCGTTCTTTATGCCCGATGGAATTTCAAAATGATCAGAAAGCAATAATCGTAAATAGAGATCGACCGTCAAGTGAACAAGCACGACGTGAGAAGATTCATAAAAAGATTTTAAGGATATCTCCCTGGCAGCAAAACCATTTTTATACTTTTAACCCCCTGCAGTGTCAAGTTGTAGCTGCCTGAAATTTTGATTCCTGTGCCTTTTACAGGAGGGGAAATCTTGATTGTTTCATGCTGAGACTAACGAGAAGATGGAAGAAATCGTTGGAAATAAGATATTTAATATTAAAAACGTTTGAGATGTAACGGTTTCGTCTGCCCATAACTCTATATTTGATCAAAACGAATTTGTTCCGAGGGTGCAAAACATAAACGTTTAATGGACTGAGATAGCCTTCCTTTTGCGGACTTAAATGGCATAAAAGTCTCTGTAGCAAATTTAAGCTCCTTCTCTTCATCGCCATTTGTAGACTTATCAGTTCTTTATCAAAGATGGATTCTGCATTTAATTCAAGACAAAAGAGCGATCATTGATAAAGAAGTTTGAATTCCATCGCTCGTGCTTTGGTCGTTATTCGCATTGAGTCAATTTTCAGGCTCTTATAATTGTCGTTCATAAAGTGTGCTCGGCTCGTTATCGCCTCTGCAGACTTTGGCTGTGCGGTAAATAAGAGGAACAAGCAATAATATAGTGGAGTGGAAAAATACAAAGATAGGGCAACCCACAATTTTAACACTTTTTCAGGGATCCCATTCATTTTACTCAAGTTATATTGAGCTCCACAAACAAAGTCCCCAGTTTTTCTCAATAAAAGTCATCCCTGTTTAGCTCCTGGCGGCCGGAGAAAGAAAAACGTTAATGGATCTTTTTGCACTCTGTAAAATTGCCCCTTTGTTGCGGAATTTTCTTAGCAGTAAAAGTGTGCAAAGACTGCCTGCAGCCATTCCTAGGCATTAAATCACTCTACAAGTAGGATGCTAGCTGTGCCTACTTAGCCCCGAAAAAAGATATTGCCGTCTAGCAGTTATAAAATATGGTACGCGCTTTAGGGGTCACACAACCGAGTCCAATCCTTTTTTGCAATGTGTTTAATAATGATGGCGTTTTAGGAACGGACAATTTATCTCCATATATGCAGAGTGGTAATTTCACCGTGAGGAATCACATCATCATTATTAACTCTTTCTTGTAGCATGCGTTCATCTGTGTGACCTGTAGGAACGAAGACATGGAACAGAGATATCATCGTATATGATTCGATCTCTAGCCTTGAGGGGAGAATACCAAAGACACAATTCTAGCAGATTACATTGTATGCAGCAGTATTTTGTACTCTACAAAAGTCAAAGTGAGGCATGTTTGCACTGAAATAAGCAGCTAAAAGCATTGTCTTCAGCTTGCAAATATTTTTTGGCGCACGTACATTCCACATCTACACATATGACTGAGTAGTGAGCTTTGAGACACTCCGCTCTGCCTATTCCAAACCTTTGATATGTGTATATGGACGTATGAAAAACTTTGTGCGAAACTTTTTTCTCTCGCCTTTCACACAATATGAAAAATAAGATGAAACTTTTTGAAATCCACCCTGGAAAAAGTCCTTGAGATCCGGTATCCAGTTGTTGCGTTTCAGAAGTCCCATTTTCATGTCCAACTCATTTCGTTCCCTGTCCTCATTCATCCGGAGGAAAAGTCGACTTTTCTTTCATCAGGAAACTTTTATTCTTTTCCGTCGCTCTCAAGAGATTCATTTCCAGAGTGCAGAACGAACAAACGACGACAGAAGAACCTATTTTGAATGCCTAATATCTCAAGTCAAGGACCCAAAAAACTTCCACTTCTCCAACCTAACAATCTCTCCCATTGTGACCATATTTTGAGGCCTTTTCAGGGTTGCCATTACATTAAATGTTTCCTCTAAAGTCATAAAAATATGGCAGCCCTGATAATTCTTTAATCATATTGTAGCTTGTGACCATCACAGGGATGCTATTCCAATCAAAGTGTATATTTAAAAAATGGTATCCCTACGTCGATGACACTTCACCCCCTAACGACGTCTTAAGTACCCCTGATATCGACTTTGACAGCCGTCATCATTTTCGCCATCAGCACCTAATCAACCTTAACGACGATGATTCCTTAAATACAGAAATGGTCCCTGCGACGGCTCAGTGCATTTCTTTTGCTCACACCTGATTAACTTCGATTAGAACGGAATGGATCGGTTTCAGGAAGTTGAAACTGTGTGACCTTTTGAAATGGTAAAACCGGGTCTGAGGATGTAACAAATAGGGACATTATTCATTCAAAACAAAAGCTGCAATGGAGCGGAGATACAGGAAGATGCACGCTCGGACGCAGCGGGGAGTATAAGACTTGTTCGTTTAAAAACAGCTTGACTTGACCTCGCTTTAAAAGAAGAAAATAATAATAACGTGGATCCAACGAGACTTGTCCAATTCCCAGACATGGAATGCAAGCTAAACTGAGTCTGCGTCTCTGACGGGGAAAAAGTGCACACTGGGGAACGGAAGAAGAAGAAAGTTCTAAAAGGCAAGAATCAGGTCAAACTTTTAAAAGTCCTCCAATGAAAACTGGTGGTTTATCGCATTCTGTTTTTGTTTTTCTTCAATTTGTAAAGGGACTTCTGTTTTACTGACCATACTGCGCTGTATTTCCGCTGCGGACTTTACAAAGAATTAAATTAAGGGGGACAGAAATAATATTTTCGTGGGCAACACAATTTTAATTCCATCATGTCTTCTTGATCTCTTTTCGTAATGGAGCCGTCATTTTTCATTCTTTTCATGCTCAATCCGTGTTCGCTCGATCAATTCTTCTCATTCGATTCGCTCCGAGAGAGAGAAATCGACCTCAGAAATGATATTAATCCTTTAAAGCCACACAGGATGATGTCGATAGACACATGTTTGCAGTTGAGGTGTCTTGATTTTTTACATTCATTTAACTGCGTATAAAAAGCAGACTTTCTCTTGTCTCCTTTTGGGGGACGATGCTCCTTTGTTTTGATTGTCTTTCGCACTTTCCTTTCAAATGTAAATATAGGGGCATGCAGGGTAAAAAGAATGTCTGTTTGTTGTACTGTTACAAAGAAGGAATAATATAGGTCACTACTGGGCCCATCGGTCTCCTAATCATAACTAATATATGTATTGTAACTTTTGTTTTAGTTCTGTATATTGTATAATACTAAACTTAAGAGTTAAATACACAGTGTTGGCCATCCTTAACCTCATTTCCTAACAAGAATGGGCGTTAACGATATCTTTTCTGCTTCTTCCCTCAATTTAATCGGATTGGTTTTCCAAGCTGATCAAGATTCATCCCGATTCATTCCGCCGCCGCCTTTTGATGGCAGTTTTATTTTTATAGTCCCCAGTCCTTGGAATCGAATCGTGACGGTTTTTAACGATTATATCTTTCCTACAAAAACCGATACTTTATTATCCCCCTCGTTTATGGTCAAACACACCAAAATAAACCTCTTTTCTTCTCCATTTCCATTCCAGGTCGGGATTCCAAACTTTGAAGAGTTTGTGACGAAGGCTTCAAAGCTTCACACGACATTAAAGTGAGTATTATTCTATTAAAGTCGCAATGCGGCTGAGTTTCGTGTTGCCTTGATCTTGAAAATGACGTCTTAACATTTGCCATTTCATATTTTCAGAACGACGATCGTAGTGATGGCTTCATTTCTGGACTCGTTTCAAAAGATTGCGGACGCGGCGACGAACACAAAGGGTAAGAAGAAGAATTCATGAAATATGACCAAGGATGTTTGCTCTTTAGGCAAGACTTAATCTCTACGCTTATTAACCTCAGCAGTCCTGTTAACACCGTTGTCAATTCTGTGTCGCTATCACCTCCTCCTTCTGTCCCCCTTTCTTTATCTTTTGCAAGCGTGATGTCACCTTGACTCATTCCCACCCCGAACGCACTTCTTCTCCATCTTTAAGCTCTTCTTCTTCGGTCTCTTTATTCGCATATTTGCTCTCTCTCTCTCTCTCTCCCACTTCTCACTCATCCATAATTCCTGAAGGGGGAGAATCTGCATTGTGACCTCATTTTACGCGAGAGAAGAGAGCTCTCCGTTCGCAGCTGGGCCATCAATGTCATATCAGAGATTGACTTGTAGTACTTCTGGGTGACACCCAAGGAACTACTCTGGAAGGAATAAAGTATTCAAGGCCTTCTCTTGAAGGAATGTCCCTTTAATGGCAGAAAGGAACATTATTTAATGACCAAAAAGTTTAATGTGTAAAGTAAAGATTATATTAATGTGACCCTTTATGTATTCATATGCTAGTAGTTCCTTGCAAATGACATTTCCTTGTCAAATAAGTGGGCGTGGGAAGGCGCAGCAGCAGCATTCAAGATTGATCCAGTTTTGAGGGAGGTCGTTGATCGAGAAAGCTTTTATTTCGGCCACACGCAGAGCCACCGAATAAAGAAAGAAGCCTTTTTTACAACCCTACTACTGCCATAAACACAAGGAGGAAGAAAACGTGGATATGTATTTGAGGCCACCATAAAATTTGAAGCAAAAAAGGATACTTTTATATACTATGTCCCCCTTTTTGTACAAGCTCGAGTATGTATGCGACTCTACTCTAGGCCAATGGTTTATTGCGCTTTAAACAACAAAACGCGCGGCGAGCTGGCCTCATTTCCCTCCGGTGCCTCGTAATAATAATAACAATGCCCAAAATGTTTAACAATATACAACCGCCAGCAGAATATGAAGTGTACATACACTCAACATGTTAGGGATGCCAATATGTAAGATGGAAGTCAACTTGACCCTATAATTGCCTTGAAGTTACACTTTTGTTTGTTATAGTGCCATCCCTGTTTCCGTCCACACTGCAGTTCATTAAAACCCCTGCTGAGCCGAGTGTGTACACACTCACTGGTGCCAACGAGAGAGAAATTATCCCAGAATGCTCTTTTGCACTTTTTTGCCCTCCATTTTTACTCCGGTCTTGCTGCATAAAATAACTTGACAAAAACTGAGCCTGGCAGCTCTAGACGACTTCTTACTCTCCTTTCCTCCCTTCTTTCGTCTCCTTCTAATGAATGGCCATTTTTCATGACAAAGATTTTTATAATGCCCCCTTCTACCCTTCTAAAGGTAGCAGCAGTATTTATACCAAAGTTTACTCTAGCAGAAGAGCAAGGAGAGAAAGTGCCATTTTTCTTACTCTAATGATGGTTTTTTTCTCTTCTCTCTTCGTACTATCATCCCATGTTGTTGTGCTTTGAAAGGGCCAAAACATATCTCTCTTTCAAGAGTAATGGCAGCAGTTTGAGTGTGATAACTACCATGCCATAAAAAGAACGCCAGACCTGAGCGGTGGCCATTATTATCGCCATCGTGGTAGCTGCAAAACTCAAAGCCACAACGGCGGTGGATGGTGACATTAGTATTGATTGCTGGCACAAGGGACGGGAACTCGGGAGGCGCTTTTTGGCGGTTTTATTGCCTTCAATTTTTTTGACTCTTTGTCAGCGCAGATAGACATTGGCAGGTTGGTGCTCCGGCCCTAAAGGGTTCTTGACACGCGCTCAGCCGTAACATGTCTTCATTATAATATCATAGCCTGGGTGCCCCTGAGCTGCTCTCTCTGCCGTCGTACGTTGGACTTGTTTAAACTTTTTTTCTTCTCTGTCGTGTCTGGAGACCATATTTTCGCTTGACATGGGACTTTTCCACTGTTGAAAGTGGAGACGAGAATAGAGTAGAGCGGGCACGAGGCAAAAGTACAACAACAGTAAAGGGATCAACTAAAGCTATGATGGAAAGGGTTGCCAGTTCAAAATAAGGAACATAGTACTCCTGTGAAACATCTTTAATAGGTTTGACTAGACCACGACTGCGTCAAAATTGTTTGTTTTATTTCTACCACTTTTTTCCAGACGGTTTTACCCCTTTTATTTTCTGGCCAACATATAATTTCCTCGTCTTAATCCAGCATAATATCCACCAGCCAGCCTTTGCTCTGATTTCCCCTTCTTTTCTTCTTCCTCTGATTAAGTCTCTGTTTTTATGATGATGAGGACAACTTTTTGCGCCATTTTGCCCTTCTTCTTGAAAAGACAAACACGTAAGAAGAAGAAGAAGAAACTAAGAAAAGTCAGACGTGTGTGAGCTGGCCTCATCATATAGCCTTAATTTGACTCACTATAACCCGACCAAACATTTTAAATCCAAAAGGGAAAATTAATACTACATCTAATGCGTTACCATATATTGCCAGCTAACTCGATTATGTAGCATATATTTTCTGAGTAGTAACTGTAACTTTTGTGTAGAAACCAACTTTTGTTTGGCCGTGTCATAATTTCTTCCGGGGGCAACAACCTCTTGAGACAGATTTCCCCGAAAATAACACACAAGAAAAAAGTCTCACAAGAACTGAGTCTGAGATTATTCTCTTTTGAGCTCCAGCAGGTTGCTGCTATTCACAGAATTAAAATGTCAGCCGTATGTTTATTTAAATCAACGGAGCTTTAAAATATCCACGGGAAAAATCTCACAAAAAGCGTCGGTCAAAAAAGTACTCTTTAAAGTTTATTTATTTACCCAAAATATCTCCCCAGGCTGACGCAATTTCAACGTTCCTTTTAAGAAATTCTGTATTCACGTATTTATAATACATCTCAATATGCGATCATAGCCTGGCTTAAAGCATGTACGCTTCGAAGTAGTTCTACGCTGCGGCGGAGGCCTTATGAATAATTCTACACATTTTTCTTCCTCCCTTCAAACAGAGGGAGGGAAATAAACCTCATTTTAGAGCCAGGGATGCTACAATGTGGTTGTTTTAAGGAGCTTTAGTAACTTAATGTTACTATTGATATTGTTCCTGAGGTATATTGACAACCCTTACACCGTACATTGGAGGGTCGAACAGGAGCAGGTTTTTGAGCTCGCCAGAAGTCGCCAGAAGGGCTGATCTCCATAAATAAGGAAGGAAGAATGAAAACGGCTTGATCATGAAAAGAGAGAAAGGACTTTTCTTTCTTTTTTGTCCTTCTCTTCATGTCGTATAAGGTCATAAAAGGGGAGAGAAAAGAGAGAAGGAAGTGGAATTATTATACGATATGATGGCAAAGAGAAAATGGCATTTCAGGTTCACTATGATAAAATGGGGCAACATATTCTTCGTTCATTTTCGTACGACAGCCTGCTTGCATCGACCCGAAAACGCATATTGTTTATGATTATTGCCTATAAAAAGAGATGCGCGCCTTGTATTATTTTATTCCACCCTAAACTTGCTCTCCACTTAGATATATTTCCTCCCCAAGAATGCTAGGCTGCCACTATGAGCCAGCCCTTCCTTGTAAGAACTCTATAAAGTGCATGCTTGCCGTTTAGAGCTCATAGGAAACACAAGGATATATAAAATGCTGCTGCTTTTGTTCTAGAAAACTTTTCTTCTTCTCCTTCTTCCACGCCCCTTTTCTTTTTTCGATCGCAGGAATTTCAATTTGAAGGAGGGTGAAGAAGCAAAAAGAGAATGACTGGGGGTTAAAAAAGAAACTTAAAGTGGATTGAAAAGTTTTTCATCTTCTTCCTCCTTGTAGGAGAGTAAGATGCAGGATTATTTGTATTCAGATCGGGAGGTTTGCTGAGCATGTGCTGGAGCAGTTTTTATCTCGTGTTATGCATCATCAAATTGATTTTGGAGGGCTTATGAATGTTTAATATGTTTTAAAGGTTATTTTTATTAATTCCTTTGTGAAACAGTAATTAATGCTTTTGAAATGCACTGTCAAAATATATCAGCACACGATAAATAGCTCTATTTTAATTTATAGACCTGTGTTTTGCCAACAGTCTGAAACGAAGAGTCATGTTCTGAACTCAACTTCAACTCTTTTGTACAACTTAGTGAGCAGGAACATAAAAAGCATTTCAAATGAATTATTGAAGGCAAAAACACGGCTGGAAACTGGAGACCACACCTGGACTTGATCAGGGATGCCGGAATTTACTACTTTTACTACTTTACTTCCATTATAACGGTCCAAACGACACCCCTGACAATTCCTTTTGGTCTCAGCATTCGACCGCAAACATAGACCAGACCTTACTCTTGTCTGGGCAATAAACCAAATCGAGGCACGTACAAACGAATAACAACGTTTTTATACAAAGTCGCATCGTCGTAATTCACCGTTTTTTGTGGTTGGCCTTCTTTCCAGACATTTTTAAAAAGGCTCCGGCTTGAAGTTAACGAGACGAGAATGGAAAATTGTAAGACGAAAAAGAAATCGTTTCTGAGATGTGACCTAACGCGTTGGGTGGGGTTTTAAAACATTTCTTTGAATGGAGCCGAGAAAAACGGGGTTTTATGGTTAAGGTCAAGGTGTTTTATGAGCATAGGATGTAAACACTTTTATTACACTTCATTCAAACGCCCTCTATATTTTGCATGTGTTTTGCAGATGTTTGCAAACCCCACCCTAAAATGTGTTCTAAACAAGTTATTTGCATAAACATCACCCAATTAAACCCATTTCTTTCGCCATTAAAACACCCTCCCACGTCCATGCAAATACATCTCAGCTGTACATTATCACTTGAAACTACACCACATGTTGATGATGCTTGAACGGCATCTGTAAAAGCAATTAGCAATATTTTCATGTTTAAATAACACTTCGTTTTTGTTGCTCCGAGCTAGACTTGTAAATCTCGTCGGAATGTGACGATGTGAAAAACAGGTGGAGAAAGAAAGAAATTCACGCATATTTAGAGCACTACATTCCGAAGGAGAAATACAATGTCCAATGCGGTTTGGACGGTCGGGAAGGGCAGTAAAGGTTACATCAATAATTGACTACAGAAAAGGATTACATTATTCAATTCAACGAATGAGCTCTAAGCCGTAAAATTCGAGACAGAGATGTCTCGAATCTCATGTCTAACCCCATCTTTACACTGATGCGTGGCATCCTTTTTAGTAAACCAACGAATATTGCTCTTCCTACATGAATTCAAAGGTGTTTTGCGACAATAAAATCAGTTTTGTAACCCCAAATTTTAAAAATGTAAATGTAACTTTGCAGACCTTGACACCTTTTCATTAAATGCATAAGCTGCGCAAAACCGCACACAATTCTCTCCAGCTCTCCTCCTTGCGTTCATTTTAGGTCACATTCTTGCACAAGACAGGTTCAAATAATAGATAAGCCAGCAGCAGCCTCCCTGTCCTACTTCGAAAAAGATAAGTCTTTGGTCTTGTTAGTAGTGGACGACGCAAAAGTTAATTTTTGAGAAGTCAAGGTTTGTTGGCCTTGCGGTGAAGAATAAAGGCTTGTTTCCTTTTCTCACGAGAGCAAAGGGAAGAAGAAGGAAAACAAATGCCCCTTCTTTCTTTCTTTTCCAGTTTGCTCAGCCAATGACACCCATGGGAAGTTACTATTTTGGGACGAAGGCAGAGAAGGGAGATCATTTTCCTGATGAAAAGGAAACTAAAAAGGGGAACGAAAGAAAGGGTGGCTGAAAGGAGAAGGGCTGCCATTGACTGAATCGACTAACTATCATGGTGTCCCTACTGGTGACCATGTCCGTCTTTTGTACTCAATCGGCCTTCCGATCTGATAATCTACGACCCCAATTGAATCTAAGCAGCCATCTGTCTCTCTCTCCTCCTTTGTCCCTTACTTCCATGAAGTGTCTTTCAGCCTCTTCCACACAATATCAATTTCACAAAAGATTCCCAAAATCCATTCTCTGAGTCTGTAGCCAAGAAAAAAAAGGCTTTCTAGGGACAGAATTATGTCCGAGGGGAAGGCCCTTGACCCGATTTACTCACTTTTCGAAAACCGGAAGGGGAAAGAGCGGAACTGATACGTTTCAAGCCAGAAATAGAGACAAACAGCCCTTTTATTTAATGTGTTTGTGGCCTGTTCTATTTGTGTCACACTGAGTGAGATGGAGCCATTAGCAGAGAAAGCCAAAATCCAGCCATTGGCATTCGTTCGGCTTCGATGGCTCAATAGCCTCGTTTACCTCCTTAAAGGGAATTCGAATGCAAATTTTGAGGGGAAGCAGGAAGTATTAGGTGGAAGAAGGAGAACTCTTGGAAAATGTCTAAAAAGATCTCAAATGAGAATGTGAGATCGAAATCGGGGGAAATTTTGCTATGCTGGCCAGACATGGATTAAGCGCTAACTATGCGAGGCACGTCGGATTTAAACGCTGCAAATGAGGTGATGCCACTTTGTAAAGCACATTGAAGCTCATTTTAACGAAATAAACGTCTTAAACGTAAGTTAGGAGTGGCATAACAGCATCCCTATTTAATTTTATGAATGAACAACTGCATGTGCTTCCTGATCGTGTTTCAAAAAGGCGAGATCGAGGCTTGGAAAGCCGCATTCTAAACATCAGCGAACAGTTGCTCGGTCATTAAGCATATTTTCTCTTTCCCTATCTCGGCCAGAATCATCATCCTCGCAGACAGCGGCGATATATTTATGCTCTCCTCGAGACCCGTCTGCTTTATATTTCGTTTCTGTTTTCACTCGGAAATAACCGTCAGAATCATTTCACACCTCATTTATGGCCAGTAAATTAAGTTAATTGTTGTGTTGTCTTTAGTGGCAACCCTGATGATGATGGACTTGTGAATTGAGGAAGAATAACAACGTTGAAGAGGGCAAAAATCCAATTCAATTTTCCAATGGCCTTTTGTAAAGATTGAGTGGAGAAGAGCACGAACCGAGTTCAAAAGAATTCTCCTTTGAAGATTGGATGAAAAACAGATTTTGCCAATAATCGGACAATGACCACTCAGAATGTCGTTTTGTTTTATCGATTGAAGTCTGTTTACGGAAAGTTCTCTCAAGAGTATTGTTTTCGTTCAAAGGCGTGAATTGAGAGACATTAATCCCCCACTTTAAAAGCCTTAATTTAGCATTCGAATATTTTAATCCTAGATTAGGATCTGCCTTGCATAAATACTTTCTCCCCGGGGGAGATTTTCAGACTCTTTCTCCTAAACAAGGCTCTGAATTAATTGCTCTCTCCTGACTGAGCTGAGGCCTACAACCCTCAGGGGACGTATGCAAAATAAAGCACCACTAAAAGCTCTCTCGTAAAATGTTTATTCCTCTGCTAGGTGTGTAGTAGTATTGCTGCTGATGCTGAATTATGGAGCTGTAGGAGCGGCTATAATGTAATAGTCTGGCGGGCAAAGTGTGCATTTTCAAGGGGAAGAAGAACTTGCTTCTAAACTTTGTTCAGACAAAACAAACTTGTTGGCAAAGATAGAGGAGAAAAGAAGGACACGAGAAGACTTTCTCTCTGAAGTGTTAAAACTATTTTGTTGTCAATATATATTTGTTTTTCTTCACTAGGACCCACGATACATCTTGAGAGTGGAATGGGAGAAAGAAACAAACAACAAGGCCTATTTTTAACAGGGTTAGAAAACTTTTTTACACTCACAAAAACAGAACTTGTGTGTCCTATAACTCTTTTAGGAAAAGAAGGCAATTTTAAATGTAAAGCAACAACAGCGAAAGTTTTTGATGAATTCGATTTTTGAACTTGAGACTCTTGAGATAGACTTTAGTCGAATTCAACCTTCCCAGCGAAATCCCTTTTTATTCCACGGGGAAATTCCATTCTCTCTATATCTCCCAAATCCATTCCAAACTATTACCTTAACCATTTCCTGATCCAAAACGCGTTTTCCAATCTCGCAGTAGGATCATCTCTTTCCCATTTTCCCCCCAAGATTGAAAAGCAATAAGCGCAAAGAATGCAATATGATATAAAACTGGGTCATAAATTACAGACAGAACCACTCACACAATTGCACTTAGGATACACATACAAAAAAGGATTGTGTTCGTTATTACAAACCCATTTTAGCGTATTTCTTTTTTTGTTTCCCCAGCGGTTGATGGATGAAGTCTTAGCTTCCTTCTTTCTTTCTTTCTTCATCAGACCAGGAAAACAATTGCTGGCTGTTTCTTTAGTTTTTGTTGTATCCTCCTCGGGGCTGTTTCTCTTCTTCTTTTCTTCCAATACGCCCCAAATGGACTGGGCAAAAAATGACGGCCCAAGAAGACTTTTGTTCAGAGGGTGAAAGCTCATGGAAAAGGGATAAAAATGCGAAGCCTTTTGTCACATAAGGGCTCAAGTTCCTGGTAGTATATCTGCCTCAGCACAATAATAAAAATCCTTTCTTTTTGCCATGTGCTGAGCGATGGCTTTTTGGTGCCAGAAGCCGAGTCTATGATGTGGCTTTCTCCTTCTTTTAAGGGAATAAAGAAGAAGGAGGAATTATCCAAAGACATTTAGACCCAACTTTTCTATTCTTCTCTTCAAGGCGGCGGATATGTGGGTCACCAGCATGGCCAGGGCTGACATTCTCTACAAGTAAAGAACATCATTCACGCTCCGTATAATATATGTAATTGGCCTTTAATTTCACCCCTGAACCCTGAATGCTGAAGAGTGCAAAGGAGAAAAAGATTGAGATCGAGGGTTTGGCGTCCTTCTTCTTTCTTTCTCATTCTCAAGAACTGTCTAGTCGAAAAAAATGCAGACATTTTGATCTTATAATCTGGCTAAGCCCAGATTTCCCCACATTTAAAAGGCTCTTATACGCGTAGTGTAGGTGTCAAAAAATATATTCCCCAGCGTGTCGTGCGAAATGATATTCTGTCTGGTGGCAGAATCGGATGAAATTCTGCCAACACATCAAGACGATGATGATTTCTGATACGCTGAAATTCAATTCTATTCTTTGACGGCCTTTCTTTTTCTTCACACCATCAGAATCCCATTTTGTCTCAGGATAAGGTCTTCCAAGAGCTAAGATTGAACAGGAAAGTCGTCCTTTTTGCCATGCATGCCACACAACCCCTGAAAAGTATGATTTAGTGCAAAGGCTTAGAGCGAAAAAACCGGCTAAAAGGATTTTCAAATTGAGACATTGCTGAAAGAGGGGAACAACGTACTTTTTCACTTTCAAGGCTTTTGTACGGAGCATATGGTTGAATATAATGGAGGACATTACTTCCACTTCGATATAGGGTAATATGTCATATTCAAGGTCTCGGTACCGATAATAAAAGGCTGTCTTGACAAAAGAGATTAATGGAGAATCTCCGTCTTATAATCTCTGATGTGCATCCTTAATAAACCACAGATTTGGGTCACGGGAAAAAGCATTTTTTCCTCCAATAATATCAGGGAGTCTCCTGGGAGATTTGACTTTTTGCCTCCACCTTTTATATCCGATATTAAAGCTTCTTTTTCAACGGTATGTATCGTTAATCAGACAGGGATATTCGATATATCCCACTGCAGACATAATACCTCTAAAACTGGAGTTAAAATGCAACGTCCATCTAGCACATGCTGTCAGTTGCAGACACATTATTGATAAAACCTCTCTCGATACAATTGCAGCAAATACAATATTCTCTCTGTTCTATCCCTTTTCAGGTAAGAGTCAATGCGTTCGATCGATGATCGAGTCATAAAAGTTTCATTAGTCCGCGATCATCATCATCATCTTTTGCTCATGGGGGCGTGACCGACATTGGTCATACCGAGGAGGCCATTTTCCCTGCAGAAGGAGAAACCCCTTTTCCGTGCCAAATGTGCATTACACAGGCAACACACACCCCCTTCCATAGAATAATGTGCTCGTTGCAGTTCACAAAAGTTCAATCACCTCTTCGTTTATTGATTTTTCTTCTTCTCCGTTAAGCCGCTTTGTGATGATGGTTAAAAACGAATCGGGGTCATACTGGTATTAGTCCTAATTATTAATAAAGGCAACACCCACGTACTCGTACTCATATTACTCTGAATGCAACACGTAGCAGTGTGTCCTTTAATGGTGCTAATGGAAAGACGTATAAATGCGCATCAGATGCTGCTACAGCTGTTACTACTGAGTAGGAAGTAGTGAGTACGTAAGTGTGTCAATGTGATATGGGCAGGAAATGGGCTCAGCAGCAATTCGGTCACTTAGGACGACGATCGAGCTATCTGATAAGAGGCCTACACTGCTACTACTACGTTTTACACCACGTAGGAAGTAGAATGATATTTATCTCCAAACTGGGATAAGCTTAAAGGTAAACACACTGTTTATACAGCAAGTAGTTCAATTGTATGCAAATGCGGATGCTACTAACCCTTCCTTTTAAAACCGTGTTTTTGTGCACGCAGCAGAGAAAGTGGATCTTTAGACCATGTGTGTGTGCACCAGTGGGTCTTAAAATCGTATTAAGGCACATTCGTTCGCTCTCCTCCTCATTTATCCCTTATCTTCTCGCTGGCATCTCAGTTGTTACACTTCCATCCCCCAATTAAGCTCTGAGATGACAACCATCCCTTTTTCGCGCTGGCAGGGTTGACACTTTTAGGACCAACACTCAACATCATTTAAGTGTATTCACTACATCAATTGTCATAGAAACATTTCGTAATGTCATCCCTGTTTAATGTGTCCATTCCATTCTGGAGCACGTTTCTTTCCTTTCTTACCCTGATGATAAACTTGTTTACTCCACTCTTGAAGCCCACACGTGACTCGCTGAAAAATAAAATCCGTCATCCCCCTTTGAATACATTTTTGAAGGAAATCCGCTCAACTTGACCAAAGTCACGACTGGCAATATCGAATAAGCGGAACACGCATGGAAATGCCATTTGAAGCTTCTAAACTGCTATAATGGCACAGCTTTTAATTAGAATACGCCGTTAGAAACGGTTAATTTAGACACAACTGTAACACAAACTCACTTCCTTGTTCCATTCTATTACGGTATAAAGAAGCACATCCGTGGGAAAATCTTCTTATGCCCTTGACACCACTCCAAGATCAAAACGACATCATTAGTCGTCATGCAAAGGTATTTTTATCCTAAAAGGTGAATAATTGATTAGGCCTCTTCCTCGGCCACCACGAAATGATCATGCTTCTCCTTGAATAGATCTCTCTCTCGTGAGCGTGTGATAAAAGCATCCGAGGAGAAATCGATCGTTTGATGTATGTTTGATGGAGAAAAAGAAAGTACTTCCTGATTCCAATGTGAATATTATTCATCAAGGTCGTTTGCATGCGGGGATAAATATTCGATTGAGGGTTTGACTCTTTTTGGCACCGTGTATCGGATCGTCTTCGGGGAAGTTTAGATCTACTTTGGAGACGTTCAAGCCACTTGTTTCCGCTCCATAACCTCGGCATAGTTTCAAACCATCTTTATACCTATATTTCAGGGATGCCACTTTGTAACATTCTCAAGTACTGTCCGATATTAAATACATATATAAATGATATATTAGCTAACTTTATTGCCTCTTTTAAGAGAATCCTATCCAAATGTATTACATTTGACTCAACAAACTTGTTTTGCTCAGAGTGCGAATTGCCACACAGAAGAGAAGACGTAAAAACTTTGAGGCCTCAAAATCCCTTCTTCACCCAAACTTCATCCAAACTGCCCAACTTTTCTTCTTCCTACCTTTCCCACACTCTCAACGACTTGACAACTCCACAAGTATCAAATCCAGGCTAACAAAGACCTCATTCTTACAACTCTGTGACATGAAACCACTCTTTAAAAACTCCAGACATGTTCCGGATTACACACGTCTTCATATTATTATTAACAGCGGAAGTAAGTCCCCTTTTCTATTAATATAATATCCGTAGGCCTAGTTCTTCTTTCTTCTTCTTTGGATCAAGTCTAGTGTGTGTCCGCTTATTATTATTATATTCCCTCTGCAAACGAAGGTAATTTCATTTTCCCATCTGCTGAGAACAAACATGAAAAAAGTTGGTCGACGTTTCGCAAAATAAACAGACAGCGAGGCGGACATCACCGAGGAGAAGAAAAAAGAATTAGGAGAAGAAGAAGGGGCTGCAAAAAAATGGGGACATGTTCTAAAGTACAGTTACATTTTATATTTTTATTTATGTAACTATTTTCAAGTGAAGCATTGAAATTATGTAAAAACATTGTTGGTGTATATTTTAACAGTACAATATGAGTCCACTCATGTATGCTCATACGGACACTACTCTCATGAACTGTAGCTGTGCTAATGTAATAATAACAGAAAGAGAGTCTGAAATTGACCACACATTGTAAAACATATTTTCCACGTCTCTCTTTTTCTCACACTTTCGAGGGCACATTTATCTTCGTTTTTAAAGGAAGACTTATTGGGGAGGCCAAAAGCCACTTTCATAATGTAATATTTGGAGCGGCAGAAAATATGCTCCTTCTTCTTTCGGCATTTTTAAGGGAAAAGCGTGTTAAATTGCAATCGCCCTGTTGATAGTCTCTTTCAAACTGGACCGTCGCATTGTAGGGATGCCATTATACATCCCTTAACCTGATTTAAGCAATATGGCATCCCTGAATGCATCGATATTATCGAGATGCGTTCACGCCCTTTAAAGCCTCACATTCCGATCGGAAAATCGGACGATTGATTTCGACCTTAAATCGCCTTGTTTTCCCCCTGTGTGAATATTATCGCATTTTCGTCTTTCTTTTCTCTCATTGCGCTGTTCGCAAAAGATGGCGATCAATCAATGAAATCGACACCAAAGTGAGTGAGCGGCCCAATGCAGTCAGTCTTCCTTCTTCTCATGTTCTTTTTTGCCCCCTTTGGCTCAGCTTGGATTCTCTTCTTCTGCTTCTCTCCTGCTGGCTGAGGCACTCTAAGATGCATCATGCAAGGAGGGAAAGAAAGAACACATAATGCAGAAGAAGAACTTTCCTATAGGGAGAAATGATCCACTGAACATGAAGTACGATGCAGTGCAAATGCGCCTTAATAATGCTATTGCTTTAGTGAAAGTAAAGAAGTCTTTGATCTGCACTGAGAGTAAAGTGTATTCATTCACAGCCTTCGTGTGTATATTGTACATATTTTGACATTTCGATATCACTCATCGTTTCGGCATTTCCTCGGGCGGAAAAATGGGAAACATAAAAATGTGTAATAATAAATGTTGTTTACTAAGTAAAGCCCTCCCTTGGCGGTAACGTTGTTAATAATATCATGGAAGGCAGCTGTCGTATGGGAATAAACACGCTAAATCCCGTCGAATTAAGCCATTAAACACATGGAAGAACATTTTGAGCATGCACTAATATCATCCAATTTGCGAAGCGTATTGGTGATATGTATAAAATGTAAGAGCAGGGTAATTTGCTTCCGCTGCAGTAGAATACGCTAAATAATATGAAAGTGGGACGAAATGAAATAATGGCCGCTTAACATGCATGAGAGGGCTCAAGAAAATGATATGACGCAGAATATGACTGCGTAGAAAGGGACAAATGTAGGTGAAATATTCAAGATAAAGAAGAAAAATAATAGAACGAGAAAGTTAAGAATGACTTTTCCATTCCTTTTATCAATTTCGCCGCTCGTGAAAAATATTCGACGGCCATCTTTTTCAATATCTCTCTTTTGTCCCCTCCAGGGAAAGAATAATAAACAGCGTTGAATGTCGGCAACTATTCCAAGAGAGCAATTTCCCAACTGCAAATGCATCATCAAATATACACATTTAATGCGTCTGATGTCCGAATAGTGATGTTCTCTGCCCTACATTTTCGAATGTACGTGACGAGACTGTATGGGGGAATAATCGAGTAGCCCAAGACATCATCCATGGGTAATGACTCTATGAATGATATAGTCTTACCAAGGAAGATCCTTTAAAAGGAAACTTTTCCCATCTAATTTTATTTTCCAACTTACTTCCGATCTCTCTCTTCCACCCCTCAAAGCCAGATCATCATTGCAATGAGAAAATAACATCTTCATGATTCAGCTGATCTCAAATGAAACTTTATTTCTCCCCACTGATCTATAATACACCGTTTCTATCTCAATTTGTTTTTACTCCTGTGAAAGTATCTTCTTCTCCGGAGTATAATGTATGGTTTTCCTCACTCAAAGTGTGTCTGAACTTGCTCCTTGAGAGTGCACACGCCACTCCCACTCCCACTACTGCAGACGTGGCAACGAACTCAGGCAAGAAAGTGTCTAGACACAAGAAAGGGGCTTTTTAATGCCAGCATCCGTTTTAACCTCAAATGGGAAACGCAAACATGAACGTGGTTTATTATGGGGAGGAGGAGGAAGTGTGGGGGAGATAGTAGAGTGAGACCAGATTTAGATACGCTCAGTTTTTGGTCTCCGAGGAGACAATAAATCCTTTTTCTCGCCTCAGGGACGACAAATACTTCCACTGGTAATGAGATAAGGATGGAGTGAAACTCTAGACAGTGGCATCCCTTAATCTCCTGATGATATACCTTGGTCTTACCAGCTTCTTGTCAATTTAGCCCACTTCATTTGTCTTTCTTATCTCGGCGGGATAAAGCAAGGACTTGAGACTGAGAGAGCAACGAAATGAGGCAGAAAATCAGTCTGTCAATTTCAGGAAAGTTTGCTCTTTCATGATTAATAGAGAGGCATATCAAAGGCAGAAGAAGACCAACTGTCGGAAGTGTAGAAAGTATTGTTTCCTGAGAAGGGTCAGCAGACTTGACGTTAATGTCTTCTTCACTATCCGTACGTCCATCGCCCTCTAGCTTCTTATCCTTTTACACCTTAGTTATACTGAGTACGGGAGGAATGAGAATTCCCTTGGGATCCATCCGCTGCTGGACCAAACTTTGGAGGAAGAGAAAGACAAGGAAGAGGAAGGAACTCAGTCTGTCTGTGCTCACCAATGGAGGGGAATTCATTACATTAGGGGGCTTTTTGTCAGTAGAGACACCTTTTTCACCCTCGATAATGAACCAACGGCGATCTCATGTCTTGTAAAGATATTCAAAATATTGTTCAATCAAGTGTTACTAAATAAATTTGCTTTCCTCCTCCTATCGTGATCTTGTTCAATCTTCTCCCCCATTTCGTTCTCACACTTTAGCGGGAGGGGGAGTTTGGTCGGGGGAGGAGGAGAAATTGTATATTCAGGGGTCGGGTGAATGTGCAATGTAGTCTCCCTTTCTTAACACATGACTGGCTAATCAAATACAGCCGGCGTCTTTAAGGGAATGTATTTTAACTGGGTGTCTTCTTTGCACACTGTAAGTATTTCCAATGCATAACTTTATTGTTCAATATTTGCAGTCTCAGGTTGTTAACAATAATCATAATGGACATCTCTCTCTCCTCCTGATACTGATCTCCCAAGTGCATGCAATAACAGTTTGTTGTTGTTGTCTTTTCTTCACCCCTTGCTGTTCAAACCTTGTATGTATGCTCACACTACAATCTCACTTGCTTTCTTCCCCTTTCCTTCTGAAGACGCTGCTGATAGGAACTCAGCCTGAAAAGAAGGGGAAAAGTCACAACAGCGTGATTCCCAGGGTGAAATTTATTAGCAAGAATAGCATGGTGAAGGGACAAAAGAGGGGAGAGAAGAAGTTTGTAAAAATGAAGCCACTGAAAACTTGTTTCGACACATGGAATGAAGAAGGCTGATAAGGGAAAAGTGTATTTCAGCTGACAACCCTACTGGAGGAGTAGGAGAAGTAACCAGTTGATAACAGGTGACAACCTGTCAATGTACAAAAAGTACACCATTTGGAGAGCACCCTTCCAAGAGGCTTTCTAATGCCACACAGAGCTTTCTTTCTTTGTTAAGATGCTCGTTTTACCCCCTTTTAAGGGAAATTTCTAAATGGGCTGAAAGCAATTAGCAAGAGGCAAAAAACAACAAACAAATAGCCTTTTCCTCCTCCGACATTGCCGCAACAAAAAAGTTCAAAACTGGGTGAAATAAATTAACTCGACTTATGTTTTACTCCTTCCAAGGCCATTACAGTCGCGATCAAAAAGTTTTGCCGGCTGCTTCTCCTCTGTCGTATTTCATTCGGCCCCGTTGTGTATGCTGACTTGTGCAGTTCATATACCGTATATTTAGACCGCAAGGACGCTTTTAGTAGTAGTAGGGGTATAAAAGCCTTTCTTCTGACCCAGTAAATGCAGAAGAAGAGGAAGAAGACTAATGTCATTTTCCCTCTCGCCTCAATTGAGTTGAAAAGAAACTTGACAAAATGCGGCATATAAATTTTCCCTTTCGTTCATGAGAGAACAACAGAAGGAGGCATTTTTGCAACTGGCATATTGAAGAGGAGGAAAAGTGCATCATCATATTTGTGTGAGAGAAAAGTAGCAAATGCACTCTCTCCGCACTCGAGTAGTCCTTTGTAATGCAGGAAAACGAGGAAAGAGAGCGGAAGAAACAAAACAAGAAGCCTTCTTTTCTATTTATTCTCCCTCTCTACGTACATTTGCCTCTAAGACCTCATTCTATTTCTATACCATCCGGGGGTCATCCAGAGCTTTGTAGTAGGAGTGACTCTAAGCCTCTTTTCGGTTTTGGGAGGAGTGGAGAGAACAAAAAGATGGGGGAAAAGAAAGTTTCCCTTGTTGCCTGTCTGTGAAAATAAGGGAGAAGAATATTGCTCTTGGAAAAATGCACCGAGTTATGTAATGAATTCATTGGCTTTTTTTCTCTGTCTTTCTACAGGACGTAGGGTAGCAAAAAGTAGGAAGTTGTTTGATGAATGGATCTACCGACCGGTCATTGCTGAGCCATTGCTTGGGCCGGTCTGACAGCCAGTATCTGTCTTCTGCTGCTTCTTTTTGTAAACGGTGTGAAGGCCACGATACGAAAGAAAGATAGGAAGAGGAACCATTCCATTTGTAAACAGGGATGCCAGAATAGGATCCTTCACAGTAAATAATTTTATTTATAAAATAAAGTTGTTCTGAAAGGCTTTTCATGTATACTGTATGTGAAATTTTTTAAATAGTAATTACTAATAGGAATGTCATCCCTACATAACCCTCCCCTCCGGACTTCATCGTTTTTGTTCCGTTTTTTATCGGATGACGACATGGAACGAGGAGGAAGGACCCTTAAAACGATGAACAGAAATCTTGAAGAGATACGAATAGAAAACTGAGTCATAGGCTGATAAATTCTGGGCATATCTCCTTGCATACATATTATACTACGAAACGAACCCTCTTCCTCTTCCCTTAGATTGGCTGCGGAACTAAAGTGACACACTTACATAACTTAATACATTATGTAGTGGGGTGGAAGCAGAAGAAGAAGTGACTGTTATGTATATATTTATGGTCTGTACTCGGCTTAAATCCTTGAAAGAAGGAGGATTTGGAAGCGCATTTTGAAGCTCTCTTGTCATTTCCATAGCCTCAATACTCAAGTAGGGCCTTCAACGGAGTAACAGAGGATGAGGAGACAGTTTTTTGGCCCTAGTTTTGTCATGTGGCCTTGAGCCACTGCGAGGATATGTTATGTTTCGATTGGTAGTTGGTACAAAACACGGGTATTGCTAAAGTAAATGGCATAGAATATGTCTATGTAGCTTTCAGCCTGAAGCTATGCCATTGATGTTTTATAAACTGTCACCATATGTTACAAGCCAACAGTTCTTAACCTCATTTTCCGTGTAATGACTTCTTTTCCCTTGACGGCTTCCTCATTACTTGAGCAGCAAAAAACGGAGCCTTGGCACTATATTCACAAATTGGAGGAAGAGGCATTTTCATGACATTCTCCCACAAGATAATTTGCGTTTGAAATTCGTCATCATGAAGAGCTCAAAATTCGAGCTTGTCACGACAAAAAATAATTATGTTGCGTTCAAAACGAGCAAAAGAAAGGCTTTCTTTTCTCCATCCAAGGTCAGAACTGAGAAGAAGAAAAAGAAGAAGAAGTCCCAATTTTCTGCCAAAAATGAACGAGTCCATTGGAGCGAAGAGCAGGAAGTGCGTAATGGTTGTTTTTGGACTTCCCTGCTGCTTGTAAATTGAAGGAAATATCTTTCATCTCTTACAGAGAAATGCCAAATAAACACAAGATGCTGGAGTCAGTCTTTTTAACACAAAATATCAACGTAAAATTACATGAAAACCAATGCGTACGTGTAAATAGAATAGCGACACCATAGACCGCCTTTAATAGTAATTTATGGCCTTCTTATAAGAAAGGAAAGTAAGGTATTCTCCCATGTAGAGAATGCGGAAGAGCCTGCCTCACAATGCCACAGCACGTCCCACAATGAATACAAATCCCAGACACATTGTTTACATCTGATTAATCCCACTCGTTGTATTCCAGGTGCGACCAGAGACATTGGAACTTGCCTCACCCGGATCGTCATCAGACACAGAGCGCTCGAATCCAGGATGAAAACACTCGCAGGGTAAGAAGTCCTTATTGTGCTGCTCTCCCCTTTGTCATATTATTATTAGGGTTGTAACGGCAAAGCAACCCCTCTTCAAAAAGGAATTTGCTCCATCTGTAGCACAATCCCCCTGAAAAGACCAAAGCTGTGTTCGATTGGTTCGATCATTGCTTCTTATCTAGAACGGAAAAGGGGAGCTAGGTACACACACACATAACGTTCGATCTTGTACACATTTGGCCCATATATAACCCCTTTTCCGTAAGGATAGAGCTATTTTTGCACTCTCACACAAACTGTACGGTCTGTATCTACGCACTCATGTGAAAGCTACACGTCGTTCGGTGCAGAAGAAAAGGGTGGAAAAGGCAACTTCTTAGCTGAGCTTCCTGACTTTTGTTTCCGACGGTGGCAAAAAAACGTGAAACTAAAGGCTCATTGCTTTCGACTCTTGGGGGAGAAAATCTCTTAAAGAAGGAACTTTTCCACTGTTGATGACAGCTCCTTTTGACTTAATCCGGTCTTAAAAATATAGAATAGTGGGCTTAAATCCTCTTTTGGAGAGCATTCGACAAATGAAGTGGGGAAGTTGATGATGGAGTCCTTATTGCAAACGCCCTCTTCTGATTCTTCTTCTTCCAGCGCTGTCATGGACTGCCTGGTGATGCCAATTCAGAACAAGCTCGAAGATTGGAAGAAAGTTGCCAACGTCTTGGATAAGGAGCACGCCAAAGGTGAGGAAAAGAAGGAACTGAATTCGTAATGTTATTTGCCATTGCGGATAAAAGAAGATCTTCAAGGATGAATACCACCGTGATTTATTTGCAGAGTTCAAGAAGTACCGCGCGCACATCAAGAAGAAGTCGGAGCAAGTGATGCGGCTGAGGAAGAAGCTGCGGAAGGACCCGCACGCGGACCCCGGCGCGCAACGGCTCGTCGAGCAGAACATGCGCGACCTCAACGCACAATTCCGCGCCCTGGAGGAGCGCGAACGGGCAGCAGTCCACCGCGCACTCGTCGAGGAGCGCGCCCGCTACTGCACCTTCGTGGCGTGCCTCAAGCCCGTGGTGGACGAGGAGCTCGGCATGCTGGGTGAGCTCGCCCAGATCGAGGACGTCATGGCCAAGATGAGCAAGGCGACTGCGAACCCCAACGCGGTCCCTGAGCACAGCGAGGCCGTGATTGCAGACATCCGCGCTGGCGATGATGGGACGTCGTCTCTGTGCTTTGCCACGCCCCCCTCCACGCCCTCCCCGTCCATGATGGGGTCGAGGAAGAACTCCATGTGCTCGATATCGTCGCTGGTCTCGTCCTCCTCCCGGGCGAGCACGCTCGTCACGCCCACCATGGAGCACTGCTCGCCCAGCCACTCCAACGGAATGATGGTGAGTGTTCCATTGGCATATTATAAATGGTGAAGGTCTTGTTGCAACTCGGTGGTAGCATGCGATCACGGATCAAATTTGGTGGTTGGTTTGGTGGAAAAACAGCCGAGCTGGCAAAAAAGTTCTCGAAAGGAGGACAGAGGCAAACTTCAAGGTCGAAAGATTAACTTTTTCTACTTTCAAAAACCACTAACGTGTTCTGAAATCGGGAAAATGTGTTTACTCAAGCCTTTTTTCTTCCTCTTCTTCTTCCTTTTGAACCCCTTTAATCTAGTTCCCCGACTCGATCTCTCTGAGCTCTGGGCGCCTCTGCATGGTGGATGGGACTCAGCCACCGCCAAGCCCGTCCACGGCCAGCACGCACTCAGCCATGCCGGCCCTGGCCAGGGAGGACAGCGTGGGCAGCTGCTACCAGCCAGATGACGGTAGCAGACCGTGTTCCGCATCGGGCAGTGTCAGGGTGAGTCATCAGGGTTGCCACTTCCTTACTCCATTTCCAAATGGCAGCCCTACCATCAAACGGGTTTAAATATTTAATAGCTGCCTGTCTTGAATAATTCCTAACCCTGATCCCGTTTCCTTAAACACGCGCGCTTGGCCTTTGCACGTTGCTGAAAACTAAAGCAAGGTCTTTGCTGCTACTTCACTCCCTACGGTGTAGGTGGCTCTAAATTTCACCAAACTTTTTCGCAGTATTTTGAGTAGAATTTTTTGTAGTTGTATGACACACTTTTGTAGCCTTATGCAGGAGCGATACCCTATGTTGAAATATTAAAACTTTAGTGCACGAAACCAAATCAAAACATTCATTATACTGTTTGCTTTCTCTCTCTAGTCCATGCCAGCAGCTCTGGCCCGGCCGCACACCATCTCCTCCTCCTATGAGCGTGGTGGGCGTGGCCCAACCCGCCCCCAGCTGACCAGCTCCACGTTCGAAGCCCCGCCCACCTCCAGCCACTACAGCAGCGGTGTGGGCGTGTCCTCTTCAGAACCCGGATCGCCGTCCAAGGTCGCCAATGCGTCATTATTTGAACAGAGCTACTCAACCATCAAGAGAGTCTACAGGTTAGTCGGCATTCTGATACATCAATAGAACCAATCACTTTATTACCCTTCCATTGGAAAGTCACTTTTTTGCTCCTAGCCTCAATTTCCACTCAGACATTGCATGCTTTCTTCCCCTTTCATTTAGAATGGAGCATAAACCCGTCTCTCAATTTCCCAACCTTTAAAGCCCCTCTTCAGACTTCTCGTATAAAATAAAAATGAAGTAGACAACGGGGAAGAAGAAGAATTCTTGACATGGAAAATTTAAAAATGGAAGTAATCGACATGGACGGTCTTTGTTCGCAGACTTCATTCCCGGCTTTGTCTAACATAATGTGACCTTACATGTATCCAGAAAAAAAGTCAATTGCGAAGATTAAAAAGCGAGTTCTTTGTCTCAGCACGTTCAACCACTGACCTTGTTTTTGCACCATTTACAGCAATCGCAGTCCGTTCAGACGCCCTCCGAGTGGTAGCAACCAAGACTTGGCCACGCCCACATCCGTAGTAGCAGCATGACCACGCCCTCCACGCCCACAAACACAGCCACGGTGGCAAAACGGCCGCCGCTGCCACACCGGTGCGCCTCAGCTGACCGGTCGTCATCTTCGATGGTGGTTCGGTATCCCTCAGCAGACAGGGCAGTGCCCACGAGCACGGGCAGGCCGGCCACCTCCCCCGGTCACTACGCTGTGCCCAGAACGGGGCTGAAGCTACAAATGGTGCCAGACTTCCACCAGGGCAAGAACGACATGGGTGAGACGGGAACGGAATTAGATAGCTGAACTTTGTCTGATTATGCAAATTTCATCTTGCAGTGATTCCCCAACCTGTCTACATGAACTCTGAGGAGCTTCAGCGGTTGTCTGCGGCCAACAACAGCAACAACAACGGAGACGCCGTTGCTAATCCCCAGGCAGCAACTCAGCCGCCAGAGTGTCTTGAAGATGACCTCAAGACTCCCACGGTGGAGGAGCTCTCATTCCCAGGACAGAAGGCTGTAAGAAGAAGAGTTGAAAGAAGAAGAAGGTCTTGATTTAATTATGATGATGCGATTTCAGGGCACTGAAGACGCGAGCAGCAACTCGAGTTCCGGCTCGATTGGATCCTCCAGCGGCTACGGCAGTCAGAACACAATCATCAAATTTGACGAGGCGAAAGGAGGAGGAGGAAACAGCGTCGGAGGAGGAGAAGGTGGGTTCAAGGGCTCTATTTTAAACACCCTCTTCTCAGGGCCTTGAAAACTGTGTAACTGTTTTCTTTCCCGCGCGTGTGCAATGTTTTTGTGAACTTCTTATTTTCCGTTTGGAGTGTTTTTTGAAGTCTTGAACCAACAACTTTTTGAAGGAATGAAGCTCTCTGTTCGTCTTACTCTTTCCGCCTCTGATTTCACACACGTATACAAACACACACACGTTTTAAAATGCTCGCATGTCAAAACAGTCTTCACTTTTGTAGGCCCTCGTATTCCGACTCGTGAATATTTGAAATTTGTAAAGTGCCCACTTGAGTTCCTTCTTCCTATAAATAGATTATTAACCTGCCCAAACACCTTTGAATCCGCTTAAAACACACATTTATTTTTGATACCCCACACCCCACCCGTTCTCTCCTACACACAGGACACTACGCATCCACCAGTGCCACAACAGCCCTCTCCCCACCGCATCAGCAGCGACCACCACCTAGTACCAGCTCTACCACCGGACGCGTGCGCCCTTCCAGCCTGTCCACATCTCGCGCGCGCACCACTAGCCTGACCGCCAGCCCTGGCAAAGGCCCGCCGGACAGCAGCAACTACCGCGACCGGATGATGACGAACCTCATGCAGATGAACCGGCGGTCGATACAGCTCCGGCGGAGCGACTCGTTCACGCCAGGTTGGGAGAAGAATGCTTTATTACCTATTGTGTCTCGTATAACAAGAAGGAAGGAATGTCCTCCTGCCAAGAGAAGAGAGTAAGGGGTTGAATGCAAATCAATGAGCGGTAGACTGCGCTGCTATGCCGTCGCGCATATTTGGCTTTTCTGTTTGCACCCCGACAACTCTTCTTTTGTGAGGAAGGCTTTCTTTCTTGTTCCTCCCCCAACTTTCTTCCCTTACTTTTCCACCCCTTTTCGTTTTGTGAGCAACTTTTGCCATTTGTACCATCATATTTATGCATTATTGTTATTTTCCTACCTTGTTTGAGGAACACGCTATACACAAACAATATTATTTTCATACATTGCAAACAAATATATTCCATGCACACAATGAGAAATGCACTAATAACTGCATGTGAAAATTGCCATTTGGCATTCGGCTTTCTTCTGCGTCAGCATTGAGTTAATGACCAAAGCTAAGCAATCGTACAGAAATAGCTCGTTATGCTGAAGAAGGGCTAATGCTGGCCAAGCCAAAAGAAGATGCTTAAGAAAATTACCTGGTCATTATAATTGGAATAATATAAAGTACATAGTTATTTACTATGGATTTTCGCACAAAGTAGCATCTTATGATATTTATTATACATATGAGTATGCAGGTTGAGGTTGGACAGTGGACACCATGCTAGATAGTATAGACTGACCAATGTATAGTGATACAAATGCATTTCAACATTTGTTTTTTAACATAATTTTCCCTTACTAGGTTTTACCCCCAACTCCAGCCGCCTCTCTGGCTCCACCCTCCAACGCAGCAACTCCCACGTGAGCAAGCCGCCTCCGCCCCCGATCCGCCGAACCTCCTCCATCACCAGCCAGAACGGGGACATCACCGCGGGCGCAAGCAACAACAATAACAACAACAACATGTCCAGGACGACTTCATTCAGGTCAAACCCTCGGACGGACGAGGACGGGGAGGACGCGACTCCGCACGGCTCCATTGAAAACATCCCACCCATGCCGGTGGACCCACAGCTGAGCAGCAGTGCTAATGAACACACACTTCGGCGGCTTCAGAGCAGCCCGGGCATCCTGCGACGGTCCACATCAATGTCGCACGCGTCGGCGACACCGCAGCCCCCGCCAGTCAGCATCATGTCGCAGTCAACACAGTCACCGTTTGAACGCGATCAGCAGCTTCGGCGATCCCTCACATTGGCCAACCAGAAGGACCGGGTCGGCATCATCAACAGTCTGACAAGCACGTCAGGATCCCGCATTCGATCAGGGTCCCCAGCGGGCAGTGTCAAGAACTCAGTCTCCTTCGCACCCAGCGTGACCAAGGCTGAGCCGGACTACCAGCGCACGAGCACGCACCACGTCATCCCAGTCAATGGCAACAACGGCCAGCAGATGTCGCCCGAGGGCGAGATCTACGGCTTCGGGCGCAAGTTCCGAGAGAACTCCCGCCACTACTTCAACGGCGAGCCGTCCAACATCCCGTCGACGGTGGCGTACGGATACAGCGGCACGACCACTCAGCCACCGATGAGTCAGGAGGCGATTCAGAATCAGTTGTTCCTGGACTCGCTATCGGCAAAGCTGACGGGATCGGTTGCAACGCAGCCGCAGAGGGTGTCCGTTGTGTCGCCAAGGCCTCAGCAGCAAGCGGTGCCGCTGGGAACGAATCCAAAGTCACTGCTAAATGCGCAGATTGAGAGCGGAAGCTTCAGTTTGAAGAAGACGGCGGGGGTCAATGACAGATCGGCGCCAAAGTTTTAATGAGAAATTAAAACACGAAGAGCTTTTTTACCTATAAAATGCAAATTTCATGTCAAATGTCTTTTTTGTAACACCGTGTTTAGATTAAAGCTAACAACTTCTACTACTATGTAAATAAAAGAAACTATCATCATCGGACACTATTATACGTAAGAGCTGCCAACATAAAAACAAGAGAAGACTAATTAGATCACGCTGTAGAAGAGCTTCCTAATATTCAAGCACACACATCATTCTAACACCATATTTCTAATACCAAAGACTGACACGTTATTTTTATCCGCGCTAATAAAAGTACTATATACGAGAAAGCCCCTTTATAACCTCCTACAACGTTAATGTTTTTGCACTTCTACTGCTAAAGCTCCTTGCTAAAAAGTCATGACAATTTTCCACTCAGTTTATAAACCGTTCCCTGTACATAATTCTCGACATGTGTGCGATTAAATAAAAATTATATCAAGAAATGACATATTTATTAACACAGTTTATGATGATGTATTATCGCTACACACGATTGTATCTGGAGAAAGAAATTATGAAATATAAATTAATGCTTCGTAAATAACTGTTTTACAAACGGCTCATTTATTAGAATATTAGAATCCCTTTAGGAATTCTCAATATATTCAGCTTATATTTTACATCACAGCTACATAGACATTTATCACAAAGAAATGAAACCTTATTCCTTGACGTCTACTCCAATTATCTTATCCTACCCACAATGAATATTATTGCATTTGGCATTGTCAATATTACTATAAATTTTGTTACTGCTCCATCATTTTCTAAGATCAAACATTGCTAGAAGAATTACATTTGAATTGAACAGTATAACTGTATTTAATAGGACCTATGAGACTATTCCAATATATTTTTGGCTCATTTTAATGTAATGTACTATTAGTGAACTACTACTCCCAGGCATGGGGAGATGGAGTAAATGGCAGCACACATTTTACTAAGCCAAAATCAGGGGCACTTTTATATACCCTTGATCAGGGGAAAGCTGTATGCGAAAAAGATTCAATTCAAATGTAATTTAGTAAAGTGCGTCTCACAGCAGGATCTCCAAGACAATCATGATGAACTGATTGATGATGGTCAGCCAGAGCGGCTCCTCGTCCTCGTCGTCCTCCTCATACTCGGCCCTGTTCCTGTTGTTCTGCTTGTTGACCGCGGCGCTGCGCTTCTTCACCTCGTCCGAGTGATGCTTGTTCTGCCTCGGGGCGTCTTCGTTTCCGATGGACTCGTCAAACTCGTTCTCTTCGAACGGGTTGTACAGGTCGATGTGGCTGTACGCGCGGAGGGTGTAGTGCGAGACCTCCTTCATGGGGTGTCCGTAGACTCCGATGTAGACGGGCCTCCCGAAGGACTTCTCCAGCACGAGCTCGTCCACGCCGCACGACACCGACGACAGCGAGTGCGAGTCCAAGTCGAAGGTGGGCTCAGGCAGGCTGTCGGACACGTACAGGTCGGCGTCGCCAGATCTAAATAACAGGACAGAACGCATCAGCAACAAGCTATGCAACGTTAATAATGTCCCATTACGTGGTCGTGAGCTGGATTCTGACGGGAATGCTCTCCCCGATGGAGTAGTACGAGTAGTTGCCGCCAGGGACCTTGCCGGAGACCTCGGAGAGCAGCTGGGATGACTCGGCGCGGTTGTCGTACGTGTAGGAGCCGCCAGAGGTGGCGTGGAGGAGGCTCACAAGCACGGCCATGGATGCTGCCGTCGACGGGCCCAGAAAGGACCACATGGCGTCACTGAGTAATGGCCTTGAAAGAGTTGGAACTCGTGACCTTTTGCCGTGACAAGGCCAAGCTGTACAAAATTTAACAAGACTCCTTTATTTTTGTTGATGAAATTTTGCTTGGAGTAACCGCCAGGTGGCGAAGTAATAACGGCGCAAATTTCAAAAGAAAGATTCATCAACCTTACAGTCGCATCGCACTTCTTTCAGATTTGGCAATTTTAAATGTAGTTAAATTTATTGGAACTTTGGAAGCATTAGTTCATGCAAACATTACCTAACTTATATATTAATGCCTGAACAATTAATAACTATATGAACTATCATCTCCTCTTCCTTAGCCTGCCCTTCTTCTTCTCCTCTTCGCATTTGAGCAACGGCGCGCCTTTTATCGTGAGATACCCGTCCGAAAACACCTCCGTCCTGTTGGCCACATTGAGCGCGAGCGCCATCAGCTTCTCCGCGGCCAGCGGGTGCCAGTCTCCAATCGTGCAGCCGAGGTTCTCCTCCTCGTCATAGTAGTGACATCGCTTCGTCAGACGCATGGACGGCACGTACTCGTAGACGTGGACGGTGCTGCAGTGCCGCAGGGCGAGGATGAGGCCTAGGAACCCGGACGAGGGCGGATTCGGAAGAAGTGGGTATTTGTTGTGAGCCTGTAGCCAGTTCCAGATGGACCACAGCGAGTCCGGTCGGAGGAGGTGGAGCTCTTCCTTGGGCCGCATGAGCCGCTTGGAGAAGAACGTCTCAAAGAAAGGATAGTCTGGGTTGGCGTACCACTGATGCAGCGTCGCGTTATAGGCGGACGGGTCCCACACCAGCACTGGGCTGCGTGAGTACAACCGCGTCTTGGACTCGAGGAACTTGAACCTTGGCTTGCCCACAACCTGGCTGTTGACGATGCGCAGGGAGGTCTTGGTGCCGACGTCCGCCTCGTGGCCGCGTGTCGGAGCGTCATTGAAGCGAATGACAAAGTTGTTGCGGTCGATGTGCTTGCCGAGTTTAGAATCGACGAGCGAGCCGGAGGAGGACACGACGCCACATGTCTTGAACACGCGGTCGTCTAACAATGGCTTTTTAGAGAAGAACTGGTCAAGCTGTTGCGTCCGGAAGAAGGGATCTCCCGCGGTAAACGTACGCACTTTGATACGCATCTGGGCGTCACAGACGAGCGTATCTGGCTCCGTCTTCTGCTGCAAGAGGCTGCTGAGCGTGCCGTTGTAGCTGACATGATAGGCGTTCTTCATCTCGCCGATCTTGAAGCTCTTTCCCGTCTCCACAACGGCGTTCCGTAACTGGCTGACAATCTGCTTCTCGTAGTGGGAGACATGACTGAGCAGCTTGTCGCCGGGGAGGAGGTTTTCGAGTAATCCGAGCTCCTCCTCCATATTGGGGTGAGCTTGTTGGTCGGCGTTGGCTCGCGGTTCAAACCGGCGAGAGGAGTAGGAAGAGTCTCCCAGTTGCTGCTCGTGGGCAATCTTGAGCACTCGTTGCCAGTACTGGTGCCAGAGCAGGTAGACGTAGGACAGCGTGCCCATGAAGAGCAGCAGGAGAAAGAGGCAGAGGAACGTGGCTAACAGCTTCATCATGAGTCCGACGGTTTGTGCTTTTATCGTTAGGAACACTGTCGACGTCAGAATGGGTCATCTCAATATTACACTTTTCACTAGATTGATTAACGAGTCTCTTTTATTATTGTCTTCGTTGTCACTGCATCATCATCACTGCTTGCTGCTTTCCAGAACTTGCTCCGTGGCCGGATTGTTTTCGTTTCCAGCTGCTTTCTGCTCCTGCTGCTCGCGGAACATTTGGAGAAGCTTGTCACTGGCGGAGATGTCTTGATGCTTTCGACTCGCCAATTCGGTCTGAAACAATGATTTGCAAGATGAACATGAACATGTACAGTAAGTAAAATGTCCTTACCGATGGGAATTGCGTGGTAGCGACCTCTGGCTCTTCGTTGACGTAGGGATTCCACATTCCCTGAATGGACGGGAAGTCGGTGTGCACGTCCTTGAGCTGCGTCTGGAACTCCTTTCCCGAGTGCGTCCGCAGGATGTCGACCCAGCCGCGGATCTGTTCAATGTTGTGGTTGGAGACGTGCTGATGGTGGTGGTGACCGTTCACTAAAGAGAGCAATGATAGGAGGATAGTCATCTGACGTTTTTAATGAAACTTACAGTATTCTGCCACGATGAGTGGTTGCCTCCTCCGTCTGGGCTTGAGATAGATTGCGCAATGAGGGTTCTGCTCGGCAAACTTGACCACGTCGTGCTCGATGAATTGCCTGAAAGGGAGTTTTATTATTAGCGTGCCCATTAGCATGAACTACCCTGTCCATATATGATACCTCATTCCGTGCGAGTCTCCGCTCTCTTTGCAGAACTTGAACGTGACCCTCATGAGCTGCGGGATGAAGCGCCCGATTCCGTTGAGCAGCGGCGCGTTGTTGCGGATGAAACCGGGCTTCACGAACAGGACGTGGTTGGACATCACGAAAGGAATCAAAGAAAAGAAACTAAAGAAGGATAAAAGGGGGCGGGGCCGGATGAGGGAAACGATCAGTTAGGTGGGCGGGACGAAATCCTCGACGAAATCTTCACTTCTCCACTTCGCTGGAAAGTATTCCTTTGGAGCTGAGTTTCTCGATCAATAAACAACAATCAGGCTGAGGCGAGGAGCTTGTGCGAGAGGTTGCAAGAGGGGAAAAGGCAAAACTTCCGACATAAGGGTGAGATTCCTTTATTAAAGATGGAATTCCATCAATGAATCTGGAGGAGTCTAAATTTCATATTCACGATTAAATTCCTTCTTTAAGAGAAAATGATGAGATTTACCAACGTTGAGCTTGCATCTTCTACTTTAAAGTCTACAACGTAGCCCCGATTTGAGTTTGATCGATTAAGAACATCCTTGAAGTCAGGTCAAGTACATGTTTGCAAAATTTGCTTAACTGAATAAGTAGTTATTAATTAATTAACGGGATAAATAAATAATGATTATGCAAAAATAAGAGGCTGAGAGTTTTTTTCTCGTTTTATGAGTTTCATAAAAACTCAGGCATAATATTATTGTGAAAATTGAACAATCGGAAAGTAGGGTGAACAGATGCGAACGAAGAAAAACTCAATTCAGATCTTCCTGGGAAGAACTTAATTGATCACAAGGTTTGACTTATGATTTAAGTATAAATGTATTTTGCAGATTAATTTGAGTTTAATTTTGAGCATATTATATATTTGAAACTTGGGCATGTTGACATCATTTTTCTCTAGCTCGTACATTTTGTGTTCCCCCTTCTAATTTTGCCCAAAGGGGAGGAGTCGCCAGAGAAAGAAGAAGAAGCAGAAGAAAAAAAGTTCTTTCTTTGGCCTGGATCTCGATACAACGAAGCAGAAGAAGAGAGAAGAGAAACGGTGGCGCACCCAAATCAAGTGCCAATAACTGCCGAATTCGACTGGAACTAAGGTCATTTCATGTGTAGAAGCCAATTACGACCATGAAGGTGGAAAACCGGGAAGGCATCGGAACGCATCTTTGAGCAAGTCCCAAGGGAGATCCAAGAGGAATTCCGGAAGGTGAGAAGGAATAAAGGATTGAGGGTTCGTTCTCTTCAATGACTTCGGTCAGGAGGCTTTTGTATCACTGACAAGCCACACTAGCTATTAAAGATGGGTTGTGTATTTGTTGTTAAAGATTGAGAGAGCATTTCACCGGTATGCGCTAGAGACGGAGAAATACCGTTCTCAAAGGAGGAGGAAGAGGAAGGGGCTCAAAGGGAAGAAGCAAGTTGGAAGGAAAGCAAAAGTAGCTAGAGAGAGAGAGATCGCAGTTCGTTTCTCCTCCATCCAGGAAGAGAAACAGAAGGAAGGAAGAAGAATACCGACACTCTCTCTCTCTCACTCTCTTTGCAGCTTTGGGTGCTCACTCACTGCAAAACTGCTCAAGCCTCAAGGCGGATGGCGAGGAGCGGTACTCAAGATTAAAGAGTGAGCTTCAAAGCAAGACCGAGCCAGAGAAAGAGAATTACAAAGAGAGAGAGAGAATTCGGAATATGTTTTCCTGCCTTGCTTTCTCCTCCTCATTCAGCCGGTATTTCGCCTCACTACTCTCAGTCTCTACGTCGTTCAAAGATTGAGCTGTACTGTGGAGCCAGTGATCACTTATCAATAAAGACATACCCCATAAGCGAAGTGTGTTACTAGCATATATATACATGGTTACTAGGTGAACTCATACATAGACTAAAACATGGCGTGTATGTGATTCATTCTAACAAAACTGCTTCCTCATGTTAGACCTTGTGACAATGTCATCATAATTGAAATTATTCTACAATTAGTCATTTTAACATTAAAGTGACTTCAAGAGAGATTAACAAAACTGTGTTGCAAGATGCACTAAGCTGTGATGTGAGAGAAAAAGTAGCAAGTAGAAGACCAGAAAAATACACACCAAGCCAAGTAAGTAATGAATAGTAAAGCCTTACTTAAAAGGAGCCGCGTCTATAAATGGACTCAAAAACAACACCCAATACTGAAAGAGGGAGCAGAGTGGCCCAAATAATTCATGGACCTACTTCTTGCCTTTCTGTTCTCATGGCTTTCTTTCAGAAAGGCAGTCTTTTAGAAACACAAAAAATAGAGAGTGGTGCCATTCACACTCTCATAAATTCAGAGCTGTTTTCTCCACTTTTAATCAAAGGCAAGACTGCGACGAAACACGGGTATAAGCGAACACCCAATTTAAAAACACAAACAAGCGTTCCTCTGTCTTGTTTTCTCATTTTCGCCGGCCGCAAAAAGTAGAGAATAAAAATAAAGCAATAAAGGCAGCTTCGTCTTCTGTGCACAAAATGGGTGAGGAAGCAACATTATGGGCACCACAAAAAGTTCATGAAAAAGTTTGTGGCTTCTGCCGCTCAAGTAAATGCAAAGAATATATATTCTATGTTATAGCTTCCTCTCCAAAAATGATTATACGCTACATCGCTTCTTTAATATTTCAGATCCTTGACGTTCGACTTGTCCATTGTCGTCTTTGGAGACCTAAAAAGTTCGCCATCAAGGGTTGCATACAAAGCAGCGCCATTATTTCCGACGGGAGCCTACAAGGAGCTATAAAGACAGCTACACAAGAAGAAGAGACCTTGCAAGGGCGCCACAAAAGGGACTTCTTGTTCTCCGTCTTCTATATATCACCGGCAGGCCCCCGATACATAAAGTGAAAAGAGAGGGAAGCGGCCTCGAAGGAAGGAAGAAAAATGGTCATGAACTGAGAAAGTCAGAGTGAGAGAAGACATAAAAATGGTGCAAGAATGATTGTGTAGAAGAGACTCGAGAAGAATCGATCCACTTAGCGATGGGTGCGATTACTTCTTCTTCTTCTTCTTCTTGACATACAGAGTGCGAGAGACGCACACTTCGTCAAAAACTGACAGCGGGCAATGGGAATTCGAGATTCTTCTCGGAGACGGAGAAGGAGAAAAAGTGTTTAGATTTGCCAAAGGGAGAGAAAAGAAGAAGTCAAGTGTGGAAATTATCATCGTCGTATTTCGTCTGTGAGTGCTTCTAACACAGCGTGCAATGAACGAATGAGCTCCGTTCAAGATGTCGGTCAAGTACAAGCGGTCGCTGTCGGCGAGGTCGGCCGAGTCGTCATCGTCGCTGTCGTCCTTCATCACCGCTGAGCCGGAGAAGGAGCCGCTCAACGTCAGCAGTGAGCTCATTGACGCAGGTAATTAATTTGTAAACAAAATGATCTTAAGTATGTCTATAACTATTTTTTGTTTCAGAATTCCAAGATGTCCTCTCGCCTGTTCTCCGCCTCACCAACGACCGCCTGTGGCACTGGAAGCGCTTCCCCATCGCACTCCCAGAGCCCATCATACACAAAAATCAGGGTAAGAAATGCAAACAGTATTAATGTATTATGTTGGCAGTGCATGCTTGAAATTAGCCAACGAGAGCGTTCATTAGCGGGAGTGACAGATGAGGCAAACACGGAACATCACGTGATTAAGCAAACAATGCCAAACATCATTACGTGACAGGGGAAGACCGTGCTAAAATCGTCCTCATTTTCAGACGGTACCCTATCTGCCCGGCGCAAGACGCTCCGCCTCGACCAGCTGTTCCGGACACCCAACTTCAACGAGCTGAAGCAGATCGCCGTCGACTCGACCGGCCAGCCCAAGAAGCTCACGGCCAGGCAGCTCGACTCCATCAAGAAGACGGGAGAGTTCGAGGTAACGCACAAATACGACCACAAATCGTTTTTCGTCGTTGGCCTAATTTCCGTTGATTATGCGGTTGATTGGTTCGATTATTAATTGTCTTTTCTCCCCTCTCAGATCGATTCCGTTCAGTTTCCCGGCCAGAAGCACCGATGGATCGTCACTCAGCTGCTCATCAAGGGCAAGCTCAAGGCCCACGAGACCATGAACAAGGACCTGGCTCGGGCGCTCTATCTCATATGTAAGATTTGACATTAGTAATATATTAATATGCCTTGAAACTAGATTGGTTTTTTTTCAGACTCCACTGCTCGCGGCCGTCTAGATGACCCCTACTTCAGCCTGTGCCACAGCCTGAACGGCTGGAGCCAGGGCCTCATGCGCATCCTCGACATCTTCTTCGGCGCGCCGCTCATGAAGACGGTCTCACTACGGGACAAGATCCAGGAAGAGCGGTCAAAGTTCCTCGTCGCGGAGCTGTCGTGCGCGTCCAGCGACACGCTCAAGACGCTCACAGACCACTTGGAACGTCTGCTCCGCCACGAGAAGATTGAGGGCGACCCTCCGCCGCTGCCATATCTATTCCGCACCCCGGCGGCCTTCGACATTGACCTCAGGCTGTTCAGCAACGACGTGATGAGCACGGCCAAGCCGCATCTGCTGCACCTGCTCGCCTCGTGTTTGCAGGGGTGGTTCATTGAGCGGAAGCAGGAGGTGCTGGACGAGCTGCGTAAGTCCGAGCCGGACCTTGGCGAGGATGAAATCAGCGAGCGGGCAACGCGTACATTGAAGGCCGAGTACGTGGAGCGCGTGTGCATGGGTGTGCGCACGGACGCCGGCCTCAAACAGATTGGGAAGGGAGTGGTGGACCTGCTTATTGAGCAGCTCCGGACGAGTCTCATCATTGAGGAGATTTTGACCGACACCAAGAACCAGATCCGTGATAACCGGGAGCGAGTGGAAGGTCAGCTGAGGTCATCGCAGCCAATCCTGAGTCACATCCGGCCGTGGATGGAGCGGCAGCTGGAGTCTGCAAACGAGTCCTTCATGACGCGTACGCGGTGGGAGCCGCACCAGCGCGCCATTGAGGCGTGCAAGGAGAACAAGCTTGAGCAGAGCGCGTACTTCCTGTCCAGAGATCTGACCTTCATGCGAGACCGCGAACCCGTGCTCAAGAAGGAGCTGCGCAACCTTAAGTACCCGGAGAAGACGTTCAACTTCAAACGCTACATCTGGTTCCCCAAGAATTACATTGTCAAAGAGCGGAAGGCTGTCGGCGCCGAGTACGAGACCGTGCCCACGGTGATCTCAAGCAAAACCGAGTACCAGTATCTGACCACTGGCGGGAGCGGCGTGCAGCAGCCTGGCCTTCCGGACCGGTCATCGCCTGACCAGCCAGACTGCTTCCGCTACATAGTCATCAAGGAGGTCGTCAGCACAAACTCAACCCGATACCCGTTTTGGCGCTGGACAAACTTCTTCATGCGGACGTGGGCGTGGCTGTGGAACGTGCTCTTCCTGCTAGCCATCGTCGTGCCATGGTGCTCCCCGCTCTCCCTCCGAGCGCTCTTCAAACCCAAGCCGTTCTACGTGGACTACCGGCTGAACCAAGCCAACGGCGCGTTGCAGCAAGTCACAAAGGCCAACACCGTTTGGTCGCGGTTCACAGCGTTGTGGGCGCATATCAGAGAGTCGAGGAAGGAGTTTGAGACTCAGCCAGACACCGGGTTGCTGTCCAAGAACTTCACCCGACACGTCCACCGGTTCAACAACTACGTGCTCAAAGGCTTCTTCGGAAGCTTCCTCATCCTGGTGCTCTATCCGATTGCCATATTATCCGTGAGTGGAAGCAGTCTCCTGCTGGCGCTGACTTGCCCGGTGTGGCTGCCCCTGGCCAGTGCTATTGGCCATCTCTTCTGCGCCTTCATCTGTGATTTTGACGGGACTGACTATCTGGGCGCACTGGCCTGGAATGTCCTCTTTAACATTATCTGCCTGGGCATCCTGCAGCCCATACTGGCCGTTTTCACTGCCTGCGTGGTGTGTCCCCTTCTATTCCTTCTTCTGGCAGCATGTGCTGTGGTGCGTAAAGGACTCCGAGACGCATGGGACGCCGTCGTCTTCCAGCTGGTGATTAAGAAACGCGCCCGCGTGCCCGACCACAACAACATCCTGGCCAAACGCATCGCCGGGCCGGGCATGGCGTCCAACTACTTCTACCAAATCCGCCCTGAGCAGGCGCTGGTGGCACTGGAGACCAGGCTGGAGCTGGCTGAGTTGGAGGCGTACGAGCATGAGATCCGGTCTCGGATCGTTGAGCCGAAGGAGAGCGCCACGTCGCTGCTGAAGCGGATGTTCCAGCCGTTCGGGGTGATGCCATCGAGGAGTTCACCGGGACCGGTCAAGCAGTTGGAGCAGGAGTGTGAGGAGCTGCTGCACGTCCTCAGAGAAAAGGTGCATATTTAATAGCATTTCTTGTTCGAATCGAATAATATTCGGGGTTTAAAACATTTTCCAGCTGTTCGTCCGCCGTCAGAACCTGGAGTCGAACCTCTCTCATGACGTCCGGTGTCGCATCCGGCTGACCGAGACCGACCTCCGCACCGTGCTCCAGCAAGGCGTGCTCATGGTCAAGGACTTCTTCCCGCCGCGGGTGTTCACGCGACTGAGGAAGGGCAACAGCAGGGAGGAGCGCGCCAGGTGGTGGGAGCGGAGGGAGCTGGCCGTCGACGACTGGCTCGGGCTCACGACCAACATGCTCAGAGACTTCTTCTGTCCAGAGTTCATGACTCCGTTGCAGGAGGAGGACGTCTACTTCCAGCTCAAGGTATCTAGACCCAATTTAAATGCACTATGTGAGTATAACTTCATTTGCTTCAGGTTGAGCATTGGAACCTCGAACGCTACGTAAACATGGCCATGAGCACCAACTGGAAGGACGACCTTGACATGTCCCACGTGAGCAGCCTGCACAACATCAACACGAGCGTCCGGCAACCGATGGTCTCCATTGAGTCATTCAACCCGATGAATCCGCACAGCAGAGTCTCATTCTCCGCACATCCAATTTTGAAGGTAATTTAAAGTTTTACAAGAACCCTTTCCGATTGTCGACATTTTATATTTCAGAGCATCTGGCTGTCTGACCGGTGGTACGTTTACCATAAGCGCCGTTTCGACGCCAGCATTGCCCTGACCTCCCCCGTCCCGGTCGCGCACCCGGCCGACATCGTCCTCGTCGTTTACCAGCGCGACAACGCCACCGTCAACTTTAACGCTGAAGTCATCAAGGCCAAGCTGGTGCTCATGCGCGGGAACAACATGCCGATCGAGAGCGTGCGCGGCTCATTGGAGGGTGACACGACGTCCAGAGATGACGACAGCTCGTTCGATGGCGAGGGCGTGGCAGACACGCCGACGCCCACAAACTCTCTGTACGAATGCGTCGAAGGCGCGGATTTTGAAGAGGCGCAGGACAGACTGAAGCGGAAGAGGCGGAGAGCCGCCAAGGCCGCCGCGGCTGCCGCATCTGCGACGTCGTCTGCCGCATCTACCGGTGCTGTTGCGCGGCGTGTTGTGGTGACGTCATCCGCGTCCAGGTCGGGGTCTGGCAGCCGCTCAGCTTCGATTTCGGGCAGCCGGGACTCGATTCGTAACGGCTCCTCCTCCCCTGGCGGCGCTGGCACTAATGTCTGATATTATTACGATGCAAGAGTGAGAAAAGGAAAGTTCAAAAGGAGATTATTAGGATAGTAGTATTTTAAAGTACCAAAGATATTTTAATTGTATGATAAATATGATAAAGAAACTAATCATAGTCTCAAAATTGTCTAGGTATGGATCGAAATCAACGAATATAGTAAATAAAAACAACAAATTATCCAAGTACTATTTTTTTTTCTTGATTTAATTACTTTTTAAAGACTTAATATGCATTTAGTAGTTAGAACTGACTAGGGTCACTAAAATGGCATTTTTAGGTATTTTTAACGTTTATATTGGGTAGCGCGAATTTATGTCCCTCTACTGAGAAGTTTCGTGGGTAATTCAGTCATATGTTGCGTCTCAAGGACGATGAGCAAACTCAGCTGAGTTACTGAGCACTTTTACTGGCTGTCTGGCCCAATGCGTCCCTTTCTTTATGTGAGAGACACAAAATAAGGGACGCCCAAAAAGTATTGACCTAACCCTACATAACTCCAAAAAGTTATCAAAGTCAAAGGATCACCTAAAGTTTTCCTTAATCCATAAAACGGAAAGTTTTCTTTTCAATTTTGCAATTAATATATTGTGCACATACTTGCATGAACTTAATTACATCAATTTTGTAATAGTATAAAAGGTAAAAAAATCGGACATTGGCATACCTTACTTTTTGTCCCTCTACAATTCTACGCATAGACTGGCTAGCCTGCTGGACAGACAGAAAAATGTTGTGCTTCAAGCAGGCCCACTGGTCGCGCATGCTAGGTAGGGAGGATGAATAAATTGGCGGGAAATATGAATCTTCATACTCAAGGGCTTAGTTACAACTATAGTGCCGTACAGTAAACTGTAATTATCTCTGGTTACAACCAGATCGGTAGGTCATTCGAGAAATTACATGGTTAATCTAGAGTCTGTGCCCCCTTCCCCAACACAGCTGCACCTAGGTTAATCAAGAAACATTAGCTAGGAATGCATAAAATAAGGTTA
>LR138648.1:8969-22246 GCA_900659605.1 Tisbe holothuriae | reverse complement strand
TGAGCATTAATAATGTTATTGTAGTTATGGACATGATTATATAATGCTGAAGTTGCTGATAATGAGCCTATTTACTTGTGTCTGTTTCAAGATTTGTTCCCCCTTTCCTTTCCTTTTCGATGAAGCGCCTGTACAGCGCTGGCAAACGAGAAAAAGGGGCAGCGATGACATTTCAGCCAAAGGAAGGCAGATTGAGACGAAAAGAGGAGGAAATACTACACAATCACTGCCTGAATGTCACAAAAATAAGTAAAACCAATGCAATATTTTAGGCTGCTTTCTAGGTTGGCTGACTTTATTGAACATTTTAACATAACCTAATTTTGTACATGTATCCTTTGGTACTTTTGTTATGCACTTTCCTCTCCTTCCCAGTGAATCCCCCTCCTGAGCCGAGCTCGACTCTTTTCTGTTCCTGGCTGACGCTGAGTCAAAGGAAAAAGAGAAGAATCTCGCAAAGAACGTCAAAGAAGAGAAGAGAGGAGAGAAGAGAAGTGGACTCAGTTGTTGGAGCTGTTCCTCCTTTCTTCACTTCTCAGCTCGATCACAAAGAAAGAGAGAAGGAAAGGGACACACAACAATAACATTTGCCCGCCCACAACACTACCGGAAACAACCCTCAGCCACGCCCACAATCCCACAGACACGGGCAAGTGGAGCCACGCCCATCAATCCCCATTCATTTTCCGTCGGCACCGTGGCTTCCCTATCGGCCAGCTCTACAAATCCACCCTTGGAAGCCCCGCCAGACCCACCGTTGCCCTCATCATCATCCTTGCCCACGCCGTCGCCGTCCCCACCACCGACTAGCTCCTCGCCCACGCGCCTCAAAGTCATCATCAAGTTCAAGAAGGAACAAGAAGAAGAAGAAGAAGATCAGCAAGACTCGAGAATGGAGGACAGAGACCAGGAGGGCAAAGAGGAGGAGATCAAGGAGGAGGAAGAGGGAAAGAAAGAGGACACCCAGCAGGAGGACACGGCTACAGCAGACGACACAGTGAAGATGGAGGAGGAGGAGGACACGCCCACAGAGAGCAAGGAACAAGCCACGCCCAGTAATGACGAGGTCGTCAATGATAGCAAGGAGAAGCCCGATGCAGCAGGAGGGGAAACAGAGGAAGAGGAGGACCAAGAGGAAGAGGAGGAGGAAGAAGATCCTCTGGTAGCAGGAGCCCTGGCAGCCAAGGCAGAAGGCACAGTCGACAGCTGGGTGCGCTACCTCGACGAAACCGACCCCTCGCACCGCCTCCGCTCCCTGTGCAAGAAGGGCGACCTCGACGCTCTCCGCGCTCTCCTCTCCCAGGACGGCCACGGCGGCGTCGACATCAACGCGGTGTCGGACGAGGGCTGGACGTGTCTGCACGAGATCATCACGCACGAGTGCCAGTTCACGCAGGTGGCGGAGGTGCTGCTCGCGCACGGGGCCGACGTCAACACGCAGGACCTGAACGGGGACAGCCCGCTACACTCGGCGCTCTTGTACCACAACGCGGCCAATATCACGCTGCTACTGGAGGCCAAGGCGGACCTGGGGATGCTCAACGGGGGCGGCAGGACGCCGGTTCACGTGGCGGATGCCGCGGACACGCTCAAGCTGCTGCTGGACGCGGGGGCGAGTGTGGACGCGCAGGATCGGGTGGGGAACACGCCACTGCATTACGCCGTCGTGGCGAGGGACAAGGAGAGGGTGGCGCTAATTCTAAAGCATGCGCCTGACCTCACGTTGGCAAATAGGTAAGAACTTAGACCTCTCAATGATCATTATTGTAGATTTAGCTGCTACTGGGACAGGACTGTTGTAGTAATTGGATATCCTTGTAGTCTTAAACCGCGTCAAATGCATTAATTATTAATTAATAAAAGGAAATATTAGAAGTGACATCAGACATCACGTCATTTTCAAATTCTTAACCATACTTTCAGATCTGGCTCTACCGCTCTGCACCTCTCCGGAGACTCTGACATCGCCAGCCGCCTCTTGGCCTGCGGCGCCAGCCCCAACCTGCCCGACATCAACGCCAACACGCCGCTGCACCTCGCCGTCCGCGGCCGCCACAAGGAGATTGTCCGCGCCATGCTCGAGCACAACGGCGACGCGAGCCTCGCCAACGCGGCGGGCAAGACGCCGCTCAACCTCGCAAAGGACAAGGAGATGAAGAACATCCTGCTGGGCAAGACTGCGGCCGCTGCCACGCCCACACCAACCAAGAGCACGCCAAACGCGGCGGCGGCAAAGAAGCAGCAGCAGGCGAGCAACGAGTTCGCGGATAAGTTTGTCTCGCTGCCCGAGTGCAACAGCCCGAGCATTCTCAAGAAGCGAAAGCGGACGTTCAGCGAGGAGCTGGAGTCTGGCGGGACGCCCGCCAAGGGGCCGCGGCTGCGCTTCTCTGAGACGAACGACTACAGCGGCGTGGAGGTGGTTTCCCCGGAGCAGAAGCGGGTCAGGGTGTGCCCGGTGTACAACGAGTCGCACTTCTCGTCAGACGAGGACTGAGTGCGAATCGTTGGACTCCGAGTAAAAACGGCTGTGAACTATTTTCTTTTGCAAACATTTGAGCCTCAGTGGCCCCTTTTTATTAGCGTTATAACGGGTGCAAAAGGTTTGTCCTCCTACTTAGTAGAATCTCTAGGTCTGGAACTCAGAGCACCTTAAATCAACGGGACTTTAAGGAAACCGTTCCCTGACCCTAATTTCTTCTGCCCTGTGGGAGCCATCTCGGAAGCGCCACTGCCGCGCTGTTGTTAAAAATGGAACCGGACCCATTGAAAATACCATGCAAAGAATTAGTTTAAATGATTCCCCACAAAAGGATCTGATTTAGAATTTCAACTTAATTTGAAACGGAATTTTACACGTCCCGTATGATCTCAATACTTCGAGTCATATAATTATTACGTATCCATTGGAGTATTATATTAATCACTCTAATGTGTGCATCCCATTACTGCAATATTTAACGTTAGTTACTGCTGTTATATTCATTTGCACCCCAATTTTGAATGCCAAACCCAAAAAATGCCTTTCGGCAAGGAATTTGTCGAGCATTTCCTTGCTATCGTCTAACAAAGACCACAACTGTAGTGGTCTTTGCGTCTGTCTACTGAATACAAAAACAAGAGTATCAAATATGCGAATAGCCACGAGAAAGAATGAAATAAATATTTTAAAAAGAACACACTAATATTGATTTGACTAATTTATATCATCCCGTGGAATAAGCAGTAATAGTTTTCAAGAGGAGGGCTGTAATTCTATTAGGGGCATTATTTGTCATTCATGAATGTATTAACTTATAAGTTATTGTTATTCTACTACTAAATAATCCTTAACGCTCTGGGATTGGGGAGTGTTGCTTGATCTTCAATGATACATTCTTCTTCTCTTGCTTTCTGTCTCCCCTGCATGATTCTACATTCTTCTTCTCTTGCTTTCTGTCTCCCCTGCATGATTCTCGGTTGTTTAGCATTTTTTTTTCTTCTTTCGGCTGAGCCAAGTAGCCGCAACCAGCAGAAGCGACCGCTCACCCAGTCACTGTAGTCGTATCCAACGTTGTGTATCCCGCCCCATAATCCTCAGTGCCCCGCCCATTGCTGCCCTCCTCACCCTGCCACGACCCCCTCCTTGACCAGCTGCGCCATGGAGCTGCCTGACGGCCGCAGCCTGGACAGCCTCCGGGTGGTGGACCTCCGCCAGGAGCTGGAGCTGCGCGGGCTGCCAAAGTCCGGCACCAAGAAGGATCTCTTGGCAAGGCTGAGGACATTCATGGAGCAGGAGACGACGACGGAACAACAGCCGGAGGATCCTGCTGCTGCAGCACAGCCTGCCATGGGAAGCCCCACTGCACTGCCGAGCATGGCCATCGGGGAAGATCTCACGGGGAACAGCTTTGTGCAGGAGTATCTGGCGCTCAGGCAGAACCAGTTTGAGAGTGCTACCAGTCCGACGAGGACGGAGGCTCCAGTGCCAGCAAAGGAGCCCGAGGTGAGGCCCGCCAACACAGCAGAGAAGCCTGACGAGCCAGCCAAGGCTACAGAGGTTGTGCCAGTTAAGCAGCCAGAGCCAGCAAAGAAACCAGCGAAGAAACCGGAACCAGCTCAGGCCCCAGAGGCTAAGGAACCAGAGACAGCAAAGACCCCAGAGCCAGTTAAGAAGGCTGAACCCGCGAAAGAAGCAGAACCCGCCGAAGAACCTGTCAAAGAGCCTGAACCGGCCAAGGAGCCTGAACCGGCCAAGGAGCCTGAACCAGTTAAGAAACCCGAGCCTGTCCGACAGAAGGAGTCTCCCAAGAAGTCGCCCTCAAAGGCCCCAGATGCCCCTGTTGCTAAAGCTCCAGTTGTCCAGCGTGAAGAAGAAGAGGAGGAGGAGGACGTGATCGACATCAAGGGCCATGAGGAAGAGTTCAAGAGTCTGACAGAGGAGGCCGCAGAGGACAAGAAAGAGAAGAGGAAGAGGAAGACGGAGAAACAGCGCAGCGTCAGTCCGGAAAAGAAAAAGAGACATCAGCAGATCGAGCCCGAGAAGGAGAAGCCAGCCAAGGTGACCACACAGCTGACCGAGAAGGATACAGATGAGGCCATGGAGGAAGAGCCTCCCAGGCCGTACGAACCCACATCGGCAGATCTGGTGCCTCTCCGCCGACTGGGTGCGAGGGGCAAGGCCGCCGAACAGCAGCCCAGAGTGGGCAAGCGTACATGGGGAGGGCGAGCCCGGTCCAACAGTGGCGACAAGGCGAGCGTCATCACCAGCGAGACGCTTTCAGACCTCGTACCGGACCTAAAGCCGCTGCTGGAGCAGAGCAAGAGCATCGAAGAGCTCATTGCTGAAGATGCTGCAAGGAAGGAGAGGGCTGAGCAGCCCATGGCCAAGAGGCCCCGAGTGGAGGAGCCCGCGGAAGATCAGGTTCATGATACTACAAATGGTGACTCCTCCAAGGCGGACACTGAGCGCAGTGGCGTGGACGCATCTTCAGCCACGTCCAACATTGTTCTCGTGCGCAACCTTGTCCGCCCGTTCACGCTCAACCAGCTGAAGGAGCTCCTCCGCCGCACGGGCAGCGTCAAGGACGACGATCTCTGGCTGGACAAGATCAAGTCCAAGTGCCTTGTAACGTACGACACGACGGAGAGCGCTAGAGAGACCATGCTCGCGCTGGACGGCGTGCGCTGGCCGTCGTCCAACCCCAAGGAGTTGGCTGTCCGCGTGGTGGAGGCAGAGGAGCGCGACAAGATCAAGCGCGGGGAGGACGCGTTTGAAGAGCGCCGGGCGGTTGGCGCACCTGTCCGGGAAGAGCGTGGCGGCGGCGACAGGCCGACCAAAACGGCTAAGAAGGAGTCTGAGGAGCGGTCCAAGCGGCCAGTGTCCAAGCCGCTGGAGGAGCTGTTCAATAAGACCAAGGCGCAACCGAGTATCTACTGGAAGATGAAGGAGAAGACGTAATCTAAGAAGAATGTTCGGCGGGTGGTTTTTCTGTTTTGTGTGAAGTGAAGTTGTTTCAATGAAAAATGGCATACGCAAGCCTCGGATTATACAAGTGGAAATAAATGATACAAAGTGAGAGTAATATTATATGCCATGTTGCATTAAAATATTGAAATAAATAATTGATGAATTAAAGCCCTCCTTGTCTGCTTTTCCTTCTTAAAAGCCCTTATCGAGTATATCAATCTTCATTTGCCTTTACAAAGATGCTTAAATGCAAGGGTACATTCGATGCATTCCCCTATTTTTTTTATGTTGATTCAAGAAATTCTAGAGACCATAGCCATCAATCCCGGGTTGATTAAATACAAATATATTGGACACAAAATTCTTTTTACTTAACCTCCTTGGGGTCTCAGTTCTGCAATGAAACTCAGCAGTCAGCACCGAGTCTTTGCCCCAGGTACATGTGGTAAAAACGGGAACAGTTTTTTTTAAAGCCGAGGTACCTGACGAAACCGGAGTTCTCCTGGACCTGAAGCCGAAGACGGCCTCGACTATTGACATCTTGCCGATTGACCATCGTCAGCAGCATGCCACGCCCACCCACGCCCCCAACCCTCACGCAGCTCAGCATCGACGAGATTGTCTCCCACATCTCCGGTGAGAAGCCGCACCGGCTCGAGATCCGCAACGGGGACTTCCCCGCAACGTTGGCACCGCAGATCATGCAAGATCTCATCAAGCGCGGTGTTCTGGAGCATGAGCACGTCGATCTACTGCTCAACTCCACATTCCGGGAGCTGGAAATCACAAGGGATTACCCAATGGAACAGAGTGTGCGCAATTACCTGATTGCCGAGGCCATCAAGGTGTGCCCCAACATCCACACTCTGAAGCTGGACGTCTTGGACCCTTGGAAGCTTGCCGCCCATGTCGCCACCTTCCCCATCCTGACCAGACTCTGCGTGAGATCCAATATTACCGTATCGGATGATCTGCTAGCCGCACTAGGGATGCACGCAAACCAGCTGATGGAGTTGATCATTAACGGTAGTAGAGTCACTGATGCCGGAGTGCGTTCGCTTGTCACAAAGACGGATCTGCGTGGGCTGCCAGACGAGAGATTTGGCAAGTGCACCAAGTTGAAGAACATCGATGTCCGCTACTGTACTATCACAGTCGAGGGAAGCAAGCTCCTTGCCAACAACCTACCAGACCTGGAGATCTTCAAGTGCGATTTTGCTGGCCTGATTGCTGCTACGACCCATGATAAGACCTACAAATGGCGTGACCTAGTTATTACTGATTTCGGGGGTGCTGGACCAATTGATGACGCTCTGGATCTGCCCAACATGCTGGCTGTGTGTCCAGCTGCCGAGGAGTTTTTCTTCGAGACGGACTTTCAACTCCCTCCCGACTACCTGCTGCCGCTCCAGGCCAGACAGATGACCAAGCTCAGCGTCATCCAGGACGATGATATCTTTGACGAATTGCAACACCCGCTTCCATCGCTTTCACTCGTCATCAGGGCATGCGGACAAGGACTGGACACACTTAAAATTTACAGTGTGACACAGGTGGACCTCAGCCTCATCATAGGGCACTGCCCTAACCTAAAGAATCTCGATCTCGACGAGGTCACATTCCCGCCGGTGCCCTCCGATGCACTCTCCAAGTCCAAGCTGGTCCTAAAGCGACTGGAGACGCTACGCTTGTATTCCGGGTACGGTTTCTGCACATTTGATTATGACGAGATCAACCCACTGCGAGTTACGCCTACCATGGAAGAGTGGATGGGTTTGCTGGGCAGCCCGCTATTGAAGGACATTTTGATCGGACATGGCATCCGGGACGAGCACTTCATGCGCATTGGACCTCACAGATTCCAGAGCCTTGAGAAGCTGACTCTGTTCTGCGTTCACTGTGACATCACCATGAGCTCTATTGAAATGCTTCTGTACTCAAGAGAGAACCATCTGCGTGAAGTCATCTTGAAGTGTACGGGCATCGGCAGGGAGGAGGTCGGCAAGGCTGAGAAGAAGCTAAAGGAACTGGGTCTGGCCAGCAGCTGTACCCTCTCAAAGTAATAGAGGATTTAGTGCAGAGAACTAAGTTGTAAAATGGTCTTTATGATATATACTCTGAAATAATAATAAGAAAAATCTCAACATGCAGCGAGCATAGCAATATTTTATTAAATAATTAATTTAATTCTAGCCCCCATTCATGTCCCACGGACCGAGCTCCCCCCCGAAGCAGACCAACTCCTGAGCCAAGATCTTCATGGAGGCGACGCCCTGCAGCATGTTCAATCTGGATTGGGCGGGAGGTAAGCGAAATTCCAATGATATCATGAATCATCTTTGATAGTGGGCTTTAAGCGACTTGTCGGAATAACATGTTCTAATATCATATGTTGCCATAATTTCATTTAAGGGCAGCTTATTAGCTTCTTTCATTGCAGGCTGGCACTGGCTGTGAGCTCCATATCCACCCTCGGCTTCACGTCATCGTCATCGTGACCTTCTTCGTCTTCCTCTCCGGGCATCCCCATCTTCATCGCAACAACGCCACGGAGAGCCACCTTCGGAGGCTTGAAGAGAACGCTGAGAACATTGACGCCTCCGAATTGGGCATTGCCAAGTGTGTCAAGAAGTGGCGTCTATCAACAAGTACATGCTGAAGATCTCCGCCTGGACACAGGTCCAACACGCTCATTACTCCGAGGACTCAAGACATGTACAGTTTAAATGTTCCCCCTGAGTGCCTGTTATGAGCTCAGCTTTTTGCCGACGAAACCACGTTGTTTTCATACCTCACAAAGTGTCAAAACATCATCAACATGTCCACTGAAAAGCCCCCTTCCAACCGCGCCGCCATCCCGGTGACGCTGCTCTCCGGCTTCCTCGGCAGCGGCAAGACCACCCTCCTCAAGTCCATCCTGGAGCAGAAGGGCTCGTCCATGGAGGTCGCCGTGCTCGTCAACGACATGGCCGAGCTCAACATTGACGCCGCCCTCGTCAAGAAGGAGAACTTCCTGCAGACGGAGGAGAAGATTGTCGAGATGCAGAACGGATGCATCTGCTGCACGCTCAGGGAAGACCTTCTCATGGAGATGACCAAGCTCGCCCTCATGCCGGGGAAGCGGTTCGACGCCATCGTCATCGAGAGCACCGGGGTGAGCGAGCCGCAGCAGGTGGCGGAGACGTTCACGTTCGGCATCGATATGGTACCCGAGGAGGACGTGGACGAGGACAAGGACGGCGATGCGGTCAACCCAGTCTACTACGAGATGAAGAAGGCAGCGGAGACGCTCGGATACATGCCGGAGTCGTTGAACGAGTTGGCGCGGCTGGACACGTGCGTGACGGTCATCGATTGCAAGGCGTTCTCCGGCGATCTGACGACGTGCGCGTTCTTGTTGGAGCGCTACAAGGACATGGACGAGGAGGACGATCGCAACATCTCGCACTTGCTCGTCGACCAGATTGAGTTTGCAGACGTGATCCTGCTCAACAAGTGCGATCTGGTCACGCCTGAGGAGTCCGCGGCGGTCGAGCGTGCGATCAAGGTGCTGAACCCGGGTGCGGTGGTGCATAAGACGATCAAGTCGCAGGTGCCGCTCGAGACTGTGGTCAAGACAGGGTTGTTTGACATGGAGAAGGCCACACAGAGCAGGGGCTGGCTCAAGAGCCTGACGGAGGAGCACGGGCCTGAGACGGAGGAGTACGGGAGCGGCAGTTTTGTGTACAAGGCGAGGGCGCCGTTCCACCCGAAGCGGTTTGATGACTTTATGAAGAGCATATTTATGCTGAATGTGACCGACTACGAGGAGGGTGGCGACGAAGAGGAGGATGAAGAAGAGCAGAAGAAACAGGACAAAGAGGAGGAGACGGTGGGCGCGTTTGACAGTGTGGAGGCCAGAAATGAGGCGTCCGCTGCCAGGTTGGCAAACATGAAGTCAAAGTTTGGGCAGATATACAGGTGGGTACTAGATTCAAACAACATGAACTCTGTCCCATGGTTAAATATTCACTATATTTCAGATCCAAGGGTTTCATCTGGCTCGCCGGCCGTGACGTCCAATTCGGCGAGTGGAGCCAGGCCGGAGCAGTGGCCTCCCTGGACTACGGTGGCGTCTGGGTGGGCTGCCTTCCCCAGGACTTCTGGCCCGCCAAGGACACCCCTGCCTTCAAAAAGGACTTTTCCGACAGCGGCGCTCTGCTCGACCGGCGCCAGGAGATTGTCATCATCGGCCACGAGCTGAACAAGGACGCCATCAGGGCCGCGTTGGACGCGTGTCTCTTGGTCAAGGAGGAGAACCCTGGCACGGAGGAGTGGAGGCTCGGGTACGTGCCCAAGGAAGATGACCCGATGCCGGTTTGGCCGGATGCGGAGAAGGAGCTTCAGGACGCCTCCGAGGAGCCTGATGAGGAGGATGGTGGGCATGGACATCACCACCACCACAAACATTGAGATACTCCTCCGAGGGCTCGCTTCCGAACGACATTGATTTAAGTGATAATATAAATATACAGATAGTTTCTTATTCTCATTAAAATAGTAGTCCTGTATTTCGATTATATTTCTAAGTCTTTGTTTCTACAATGGTCTGATGCACAGAAGCATAATTTTGACTGCTTCTGGAGAAATAGATTAAACTTTCATAGTATCTTTAATATGTACAGCCTTTATCGCCATGCTCTTACTAATACATGATTCAAGAGTCCTTTTAGCTCCAATTTTGTGTCTGAAAGGCCAGGGAATGATAGTCAAGATTGTATGTCATTATATATTCTCTTTGTAATTTTTGTAGGGCTTTCTAAAACCTTCAAGTCTACCATTTTCATCAGGGGCATTTGTGGAAAAATCAAACTAGTCATTTTAAAGTACTATCGTTATTTGTGGTCTGAACACATTATGAATGATTTAGTTTCTACTGGGGAAGAAAGTGTTGAAAAAGAGATGAAAAGAAGGAAAGCTCTCTCCGAGATAACTTTTTAGATATTCTTCTTCCTTCAGGTCATGCTGGAATAAAAAAGGAAACTATCTTTCGTTGTAATGGGAAAAAAAACTTTCGGACGACTGATGTACAATAAAATACCTCAATAGAGCTTTCCTTTCTATCTCGTAATCTTCAGGCCTCTAGCGGTTCCTCTATTTCCTCTATTTTCCTCTTTTCAAATGCTCCCCTGGCCAGATTCCTCTAGAGGAACAAGGTTCCTCTTTTTTAATGAAAAAGTCCAGTTTTTAAACGAATTCCCCTCTTTTTCTTTTTTTCTAGTTTTGGAGCTATTTTAATTAAACAACCTTCATTTCTAACTAAAGCCAGGTTTTTCTTTGGGCCTTTGGCCAATATTGCATTCCATAATTTGAAAGTATGCAAAGTGCTTCTCACAGTCAACATAAAGGCACAAGTAATTCACAAATACTGGCAAAAAGCAGGAAGTCACTTTACTTCATGTTACGAGGTGTCTTAGAAAACAACCCGGAAAAGTCATTTTTCTCTTAAACGGCAGCATTTAGGCGTATTATATATAATAAACAATTTTATGTGTGCTTCGAAATCTACCATTTTTATTAGCAACTTTTTGATACCAGATGTACGGTTTGTTCGCAAAAGCTTGCTAAATTCTTAATTTTTTGTGAGCCGTTCAAAATTTGAAAGTTACTGCTTTCTGTTGACCTACATTGCTGCCGTATAAATCATAGTAGGCCAGCTCCAAACCCCTCATTTGAAAGGTAATTTTATATACGTTAACTTCTGTTTAATAATTGTTAATGTGTTACTTAAGGGGGAGTCGCAAAATGCGATGATGCATAATGCAGCAAAAAAATGGATCCGTCTTTTTAAAGTTCCTGTTAGGCCACATTTCCATTAAAGTAGAAGTCAATATTAAATACCCTCATTACCGTTGGTGATTATATTTTTGTTTCATAGCAAAAGAATTTGCCATACATTACATAAAATTATGAGATATCTGTTGCTAAAGTTGTTCTACGAAAAGTGACTGAAATTGGATGTCAGGCAGCTAACTAAGATATGATACTGTGGCTACAATAGTGCATGGATTAAAGTGCCATTCACTGTATGGATATATTATAAGTAGGGCTTGATTGTCCTAAGAGGAGAAGGTCTGAATCGCAGTATTTACTGAGTTCTGGACACACAAAGACAAAAAAACGGGCTCCAAAAATTGTCAAATTTCTGACCTTCATAATGGCATACAAGACTAGTTTAGTTAGGATTTTTGACTTTGTTGAGCTGCATTGTACCAATGGTATGAAATACTGTTCAATAAGCATGCCTGCAAACCCTGTAGTATTCGAGAAAAATGACTTTTCCGGGTTGTTTTCTAAGACACCTCGTATGTCAATATTATCAATAAGAACATATTTCAGGAACGATAATCATTCAAATACACTATGCATGTACATTTTGGTTAATTATATACCTAGGCTCTAATATCAGTGTCTGTAGTTTGTCTGAACATAATTTGGCTGTCCAAAATAAGAGTGCTCTAGCCGAAATTGAAACTATTCCAAAGAAACAACGAAGCCTCTGTATTAATACTATAAAAGTACATATTAAGAGGTAACATACTCCTTTGAATGCTTATTTCTAGCTCTTTATGGAATTAGAACAAACATATTTTGCCCCGCGGCCATTTGCATCCTATCATTTGGACAGTTGCATTGTATTTATAAATTCCAGGCTATTCGGGCTTTCAACACATGTAGCAGCTTTGAAGACCTATTGACAGCAACGAGGCTCAAACTTGCCTCTGAGTACATGCTTGGGTCCATAGAAACAACTTTCCAGGTAACATAAAAACGTGTACGTTTGCAATGACTCGGCTGTCCAAATGATAAGAGTCCTCTAGCCAAAAGTGTAACTCTTCAGAGGAGCCAACGGCAGCTTTTAACACATGTTGTATGCTCTGTACTAATATTATAAATGTATATATGGGGTTAAGGACCGTTTTGAATGCTTATTTCAAGCTCTCTGAAGAATTAGAACAAACAGATTTGGCACCTTTTGTTTCTTATCATTTGGACAGCTGATGTGTTTTCTGCCAGGATATGTTTCATTTTTTAACGCTGTTGCCTCTTTCGAGGCATACCTGCAGTACCACAAAAGACGCTCAACAAACGCAGTTGTCTGACTAAGCCAGAAAAACCAAGATGTTCACAGATGGTTTTTTAAGTCAGACACATTTCAGCAGTCCTGAAGCATTTTCCAAATTAGAACTAGAACCAACTATATGTCAAGAACAGTTTATCTTTCAGTAGCACCGCCAGGGAATAAAACCCATGACCGATCAGTGTTGTGTGCCCAAACCCGGCGCTCTACCAATTGAGCTACTGCCCATCTCTATGTGTCATATACAATTTTTCCATTCCTAGACCCTGTTCAGAGTAACTTATGTTTTAGGAATTTGACATTGACGGTAGCAGCGGTTCAACCAAAAAACTAAAGGCTACAAATGAAAAGATGGAACATTCACTCAACCAATTATGGCAACGAATTGATGGGTATGATTACCAAAGTTAATGTCAGCACTTTATGTTTTTACAAATTAGTTGTTTTGCTGACCTCTTTATACATCTTAGGGCACTACTTTTTCAGGTACATTGCAATGTCACACTGTTATTGCAATTTTTCATCATCATGCCGCTGGGAGAATCAAACCTGTGACCTCTTGGGCTGCAGAGACAAGCAACTTGTGGTCACGGCAACCACATCCCCCTTACTTTAATATGTATAATCCCATTTACTTTTTTTTTAAATATTTGCTATGCATCCCTTTTTATATATTTTAGGGTACTACCTTTTCAGGTTCATTGCAATAGC
>LR138647.1:6872-26539 GCA_900659605.1 Tisbe holothuriae | reverse complement strand
CGGTGTGGCCCGCTCCCTCCGGGGCGTGGCCTGGAAGGTCATCACGGCACCACCGCGGCGGTCACGCCCACCCGAAAGGATGGCCAGCTGCTCCTGGAGGACGGGCATCACATCGACGGCGCGGAGACCGTCAAGGCGGCGGGGACCTGGAAGGAAGAGAAATTGAATTACTATTCAGGTGCATGCTAGTAAATACTATATAATATTATGTTTATCATCCAAAATATGGTTTGGCACGTGAATGAGTAACTTCATATCGTTATGACTCATAGTCATAACCTCCTTCAAATTACTTATATATTGGCAGATACACATTTTTGGTGGTCCTCTTGGTTGCCTAGTAAATGTCAAAGATATTTTCGTTGAGCATTTTGGCCAATTTTAACCCATTCTTTGCGACCAAAAACATTGAGTGTTTTTTCCATTCTCATACTCAAGATTTGTAATGATTGTCTTCTCTTTGAAAGAAATTTCTTTCTTTCTTTTCTCAAACATGAAAAACGGTAGGAGGCCCAAAAAATATATAATGACTTTCCCTCCCTATTCAACCTTACAACCGAAACAAATTTAAATGGCCCAAAATATTTTTGAGGGTTAAAAATAGCGAAATCTAAAAATAACGCAACAAAAGACGCCACTCCAGGTGTCTTAAAAGAGTATTAAAACATACTCATCTGGAGTCACTCTGTCCTCTGCAATGAAGAAAGGCATAAAGACAGGAAATTCCAGCAGCGTGACTCGAAGGAGGCGCATTCCGCTATATTTCAAATTTCCCGCCCAATTTCGCGTCGGTAGCGATATGACAAGGAGATAATTTGTCGCTGCTGAAGATTAATATGATCTAAATATGCATTTAATAATCGCGAATTGTGTATCTTATGACAATGTTGATTGGTCTTAAAAACTGACTCTCGAATGGGTGTAATCATCTCAATTCCTTTGTGGGGTAAATACTATATTTGCTCCCCCATTTCTCCTGACAAATAGAGATGCTTATCGTCCCAAAGTTCTTCTTCTTCAGCTTCCTCGTTCCCCCATTTTTATCATTATTTTCAATGGGTTTAAAAGTTGCTGAAGCAGGAAAAGATTCATCATCATACATGCGGAGCAGACGAGGAGGAGGCCACATTTGAGAGATTAGAAGCGATTAAGTGTGGCAGAAAAAAGGTTAAATTGACTGCACCGCAAACTCAGTTCCGACCTATATTTTCCGAAAACGCGCCTAGAATTGGCCCCAATTCATATGGCCTGAGCTCTGAGCCTCCACTCGAATGCTACTCTAAATGTTTACAACTTGAGAGGGAGGAGGAAAAAAAGGTTAAAAACTTTTTACAGCAGGGGCTACTGCTGCTAAAGTTTTATATACCTTTTTTGCCCACGTTTTGAGAGAAAGAGAAAAACAGATCACGACTTTTAACCCCTTGTCCAATGATGTATCAAGACTAAAGGATGAGCAATGAATTGCGTAGTTATAAGTTTGGCAAAAGTACAAATATATGTCAAAATGTTGACCATTTTTACAGTGCACTTTTTGCCGTTAAAAATGAACAATATGCCTGAAGGGGAAATGAGAAAATAGTGCAAATGACAAGGGCCTGAAAATGGAGCACAACTAAAAAGCACTTTTTGCCCCAAGGGATAACTTTGTCAAGCGTCCTTGTACTGTTGTGTGTATACCGTTGACAATTCAAGCCATTGTAGGAAACATTTAAACAACATTAACATTATATTTGGAAATTTTGAGAATGACAGGCGTAAAAATTGCAAAACATACGACTGCCTATTCTCAAAGTTTTTCCCCCGGAGAAACTTTGCACTTTGAAAAGGCGTAGAATACAAGAAGGGACTTTTTCCTGACCTAAATTGACTCTTCATGATGCACAACGCTCTATCAACAATGTTTTGACTTCCTTTTAGTGTGATTAACGACACATTTTCGAGGAAATGTGTCAAAAAGTGCTTCTTCACTTCTAATCCCAATATTGCCATTTTCGGCCGGGTCTACGTTTCATGTTTAAGGGCTATTATGTGGGAGCTATAAGAGAGCCGCCATACGCCACTTGAGCGAACAAGGGGCATATTTTTATACCCCTAGGGTTTAAAGATCGCTTTTAGAGATGTTCAAATTGGTAGGCAATGGAATTATAGGAACTTTAATAGAACTTATTACCGAAGCCGCGAGCTGGAGAAAATCTTTTTTACATCTTAAAACGGTTTCCCTATTTTGGTGAGTTTAATCTTGTCCGCGGATTGACTGCATCGAATTGGCAAGAAGAAGAAAACGGCAATAAAACAGGGCTGCCATAATTTTTTAAATTGTAAACCGTTGCTATGAAAATGGCAACCCTGGCGTGAATTCGAAATTTAAGCACAAAGTTCTCTGTAGACAAAAGAATGTCGTCGTCGTTTCTCTCTCCTCGCCATAAAGTTTACGCAAGACTGATCAGACTGACAGGACTGAGCATGAAGAAAATACCGAAAGGTTCGTTGTCTACCCTTAAAGGTGCATTTACAATGCCTAACATTAGTGGAGAATAAAAGTCGGGGTCAATTCCAGCAATTGCTTCAGCTCGTAAATAAAGTTCACAGACACATCAGTTTTTCATGTCGTAATCCCAAGAAAAACAACACATTACCAAGATGATTTACAAATGTCCCTTCAAAATCTGTCCAGTTGAGTTATATTTTTCTTCCGCAAATTGTGGCACTTAGCAGATGACAGGAGAGATTATAAACGTTTAACGGACTTTAGGAATATATATAGCTGATGTTATTAACTGTATAAAATATATTATGTCATTATTTAAAGGCTAAATCAACGTTTTTTTGTAATCAAACGGGGGCTGTTTCTTCCAGTTAATGTTTATAGTAAGCTATAATATTTTCCTTCTGCCTTGTTTGGACATGTAACAAGTGCGATAAGTATCCGAACAGGAAATCAAAATGCACTTAGCAAAAACTGCACTATCTCCGAAGAAGAAAGAAAACGTAAACATGCTGCAGTAATGTTCGAAAACTGCGGTTGAAGCAAAGCATGCATGTAAACAAAAGTGAACACTTTTGGCATTTAATTACCTTCTCTGTCCTGTTTTATACCTACAATTAAAACTAAGGAAGAGACCAAAAAGGGAAATCTTTCTCTGGGACTCCCACGGCTTTTAGCGTCTTTGTTTTATTTGTGTTAAGGGATGCCAGGCCCGTTATAAATCTTGCTTTTTCCTACCCCTGTGTGTGGCCTCCTCTCGTCAAATCTCGTTTTCTCCTTTGAGATGAGGATCATTTTCACAGACCGGTATTAAATTATTACAGCATTAAAGACGGAAAAAAGTTCTTATCAACAGTGCCAATCATTTCAAGTATATGTTGATGCCAATTAGAGAATTTTCTTTCTAACCTTAAACTTCAACCAATACTTTGCATCACCGTTCTAAAAGTGTCGCACATTTTCAATTCATTGCATTAAATATCCGCTTCTTCTCCCATTTCAAGGATCATTGCTTGTATACACCCCACCACAGAGTAACCTCTCTTTTCTCCGTTTGCGCATATTCTAAATTGTTTACCTTAAAAGTGTGAAAAAGAAGCACGTGAAATGCGTAAAATTACTTATTTTGCTCCTCCAGGGGCTTGACTTTGCATTTTTGTCAAGAGATTTGCAGCTGCTAAGCTTCTTTTTTTCGACTCATTTTAAGGGGGAGGAAACACAGTAGTACGAAGATTGCAGATATTATTTACTTAGAACGGTTGCACAACAATAAATTCTTGCTTTCAAGCCGCTGTGCAACAGTTGAAATCAACACAAGAACACTGTGTACCTCGAGGGAAGAGAAAATTAAAAATGAAGAAGGGATTTAACAACTTACTCCTAAGTGCCGAGTAAACAAATGAAAGTGGAGTCCAGCGACCTATTCGACAAATACAATTCTTGAGTGTCCTACAAACTTACTAAGATATAAAAATGCAAGAATGTTTAACGAGAAAAAATGCATAGCATAAAAATGTTTGCATCACGGCTTATATCGTATAAAATGAAGTTGTTTTCATCATATCCCATTTTCCCCTCTTTAAAATCTCAACAGCTTATAATAAGCAATTATTGCACATCATGTGAAGATAGACATTAAACCATGAGAAGGAGTTTTCTCCTCCGAAGAGCCTCCTCCTCCGAAGAAGAGTAGGACTCCACCCAAGAAGTAATTATCCTTCAGATCGTTATCGTTATAATTACGTTATCATCACCTATAATGAGCCCTCCTCTCTCTACGCTTATTTTTGCAACATGGGAAGCTTGAATGCATCCTTCATAGCTGGATGAAGTGAGATACGCATTATAATAATCAGAACATCACAACATTGCGTTCGTTTCCTCCGCAATGAGCCAAACAGATCTCAGTTGATTAACATTTTCATATTGCTACGTGTGTGAGAAACAGGGTTGCCAGAATAAATATACGTCAATCGGAAAAGACATATACGCATATTGCTTCGATTACTTAGAGGAAAACAAAACAAACTTTAATGAACAGGCGTAAGTAATTATCCTTTCACATTGTAACGATAACGCAGTTGGAAGTACAGTAGTTCTCAAAATGTTTATAATGTCCTCCCTGATGAAGATGCCTCACACATCATCCCCTCTTTCCTCTGACTTTTAAAACACAAATAAGGCCAAGGTTACATCTTCATACAATATTACTGCTACGGGTAGTAAAGTGTGTACTACAGAGCGAGCAGGAAATCTACGATGCTGCATTATATGCTCCAAAGTTAATGTTGCGAGACGTTTTCGGGGAAATTTATATTTTGCGGACGACGATTCTTCACACTCACGTTCTACGAGAAATCGCTTTAAAAGCCTCTTCTCGTCTCCCCACCACCCAAAAAGAGCCCACTATTATTATTATGAGTATGACTTGTAGTATGAGTGGTAGTAATGTGAATTGCGTACGCGTGAATGCCTTCACACATATTGTATAAACGTAAGCCGGACAGACAGTGTATCCAGCTATTAATGTTCAATGTTGAAGCCCATGTTTCATTTGAGTATATGCCTGTTTAACTCTCATATTTTTCCACACCTAATAACATTACGGCTGTGAGAAACATAAAAGATGATTACGAATGGCGACGCCGACGACAGCAAAGTAAGAAAAATGTGATGCGTCAGGATCATGATTATTTTCCTTTTCCTCCTTTTCAATTTCTATTCAAAGTTAAGCTTCCAAGGTATTTATCTGTCGTAAATCTCAGGATGCTTCTCCTCCTTCAAGAGAAAATGACCCCGAAGCTACGATTTAGAAGAGTCAGACAAATGATAATCTCGAAAGGTGCAAAATGGTCTGGTTTCGACTCTTGGTTTAACATTTACAAGGCGGATCATTTCATTTATACTATGCAAGAATTGAGGTATGTTTTGTGATTAAAATGAATTAGCTGTGACTCCATTTGTGGAATATTATTAGGGCAATAAACGGATTATTGCCAAAATTCAGGACCAGCACCGCACCGCATTGCATTGCAAGTAAATTATAATTCATTGATCTCTTAAATGAGAAAGTACGTTGCCTAGTCATTGATTTATATTATCTATGCAAGGTTAAACGATGACCAAAGTACCGTTAAAACGTAACCGATTAAGTTTCTCCCAGTGTCCAAAAGTCTTCTTTTTCTCTCAAAGATTGTTCCTGGCAAGTCAAGGGAGCATGACAAGTACTTTTCTCTCTTTTCCAGTGAAACACACAAACGACCATTTTCACATGAAGTAGCCAACAACCAAAATGGAGAAAACACGACATTGTGAAACTCCAGCAGGAAGTTAGTTTTCCCTCTTCACAATTTAAAAGCAGACTTTTGGGCTTTTGTTGCTGAATGTTGGTTGACTAAACAACAAAAGGATCGGTGGTGGCTAACGTTAATAAACTTTTCCGCAGACACTCGAAGAGTTGCAAGACAGAATTCTTACTTTTCTCTTTCATCTTGTGCTTAACTTCTTCTCCGGTGTGTCTTTTGGCTTTCGCCGGTCGCTCCTTAATCCTGTTAATGACTTTATGGGGCCATTTTCCTTTCTTCCGACGGCGAAAATGGGCCAAGGATGCTATTTTTCTCCTACCCTTGTACGCAGTGTGTGTACCTCTTAATACCGAAATTAAACCCTTTTTACCCCCACGAAGCTTTTTTGTCCCCATTTTTTGCCCCGATTTAAAATTTCTTACTCGGAAAGAACTGAATAATTCACTTTTCCAAATCTGCCAAGAACAATTATCTTGAGGAATATTGATTGGATAAAAATTAAATCATTGAAGTTGGGGCAAAAAAGAGGATCTTTTTGTGCATTCTGTACGTATCCTAAGCATGTTTTCATGATTCAGCCTTTATTCAGCCTTTTTTGTTAAAGAAGGCAACAGAGCGAGGAGCAGCAGAAGCCTTTTTTATTCCATTCCTCAAACACAGTTCAATAGCCGTTCTTCGTTGATTGCCGGATATTCAACAGGGTTGCCAAGTGGTTCCAGAAAATAGATTAAAACTATTTTACCCTTCTTCGGTTTGACATTTTTGCAGCTAAGTAAAATTTTAACCTTTTTTAGTATTACCCTTATATAGGGTTGTCCCAGTATTTCATGCCAACTGGCAGCCCTAATATTCAGGCATAAGAACTGAAAACATGCTTCGCTAAAGACCGCCTTCGATTCCATGCTCAGGCAACCCCAATATTTCGTCGAAAAATATTAAGGTCGACGTTTCACAGATTTGTTTGAACACACACAAAATGCTGCGAGTGGGGCGGTGGAAAGGGGGCGAGAATGAGGGATGGGGAAAATATGAATTTGATTTTTGAGCAATTTTGCTGCTGTTTGTTTAAGCCCCGGCTGCACTTGGACAGTGGGAATACAGATGAGATGAGAAAATGCATTTGTTTGCAGACATGCAGCATGCTAGGCCAGCTAGTCAGCCCCTTAATGATCACCCTCGGTGAAATGCTAGGGGAGGAGGGAAATATAAGGGAGGAGGAAAGGCAGGGGGTGAATTTCTCTGAATCGCTAATTAGGCCATCCACAATTTCACCTCGAGGCTTCTTCACGTGTACTAGGAAATTGGCTTTAACTGTATCAAACAAGAGCGATTGTATGACAGCAAGGAAACAACAGTTTGTTCAGATTTAGAGCACTTGTACTTGTTTTAACGCATAAAATAGATTCCCATTTTCGTTAACACATCATTTCTTGATGTTCATCCTACCATCCAATATAGTCGATGAGGCCCTGTTCGCCTTTGTGGCCTCCCGGTCCCTTCCCGAAGACCTCGACCTGGCCCTCTGAAAGCCCCTCTGCAGCGTCGAGTGCCAGCTGTGCGGCCGGTTCTTCTTGCCCAGCGAGTGCAGAGAGCGCCGTCCTCCACCGCCGCGCTTTAGAACCTGAGGGCTGTCATTGGATGGAGGCTCAGCAGCTGCGGCGCTGCCGCCGTTGTTGACGGTGAGCGTGCCGCGGGACGAGGACTTGTTATGGCGGCTGAACATGAGCATGCTGACGAAAACGTTATTCGTAGTCACTGGCTCAATATGTTAGTTTCCGTTGTACAAACATGCCCGCTCATATGTATCTTGGTGATAGTAATATCTTGACATAGTGTCGGTTACGTTAAATCAGTCTTAACCTGCACTGCACGTCATGCTCAATATTTAGATCTTGTCTGAGTTGAGCCTTGTTTTGAAACACATTAATCACCGTGTTGCTATTCCACGTTTGATTGGCAGTTGCACTTATTCCGAACAAATCCACTCGCTTCAATATATTTTCCGTGAATATTCCCCAATATTTTAACGCTGCCACCCCCGTTCGGCACCTGTCGCTAAATCATCAAAAACGAGGCTACGCTTCTTCTTCATTCTTCCTCGCATATATTTATTAATCGTGATAAATGGTCTGGTATGCATGCTTAAAGAGTGGAAACGGCTTTTTAGCCCCAGTCATCACCCAGTTGATATGCAAAGGTATTTCTCGGCCGTTATAAGACCCCTTGAAGAGTAGAAGAAGAAGACCGCCAAAATCCAGCTCTCTGTATACATTGGAAAACAGGTCCGAAAATATCGGACAAAATTAAATAAACGTGATCACGCGTTGAAACAGGTTTCGATCTGATTAGCAAGAGGTTTCATTTATATTAAAATTAATCGTTTTTCAACGTGTGTGACGATGGGTCTAATGTATTGATTCGCTAATATGTGCATGTAATATCATGAAGGTGGCATAATAGTGCATGTCATGGCCTACTTTCGGAGAGAATGAGGAAAGCCTCCTTTGCCAATAACACTAGCGGTGTTTTGCACATTATTCTCCTCCTTTCAGGCTTACTTTCGTTCACCTACTTTCGCATTCATTGGTTTTTCTCCTTCGGAAGAGGAAACATCCAAGAGACCAATAGTTTGCTATTATTAGCATTGTTTGCTTTATTATGCCTTGCAAAGAATATACAATGGAAGGAACCGTGCCCAAGCTACCCTAAAGTAGCAAGTTTGAAACTACTGTGCGCCTTACTTTCCGCAAAGTCACTACATACCTGCACAAATTTCCCAACCTTAAACTCTATGACTGGCAAGATATTTATTACAATTGATAAAATATTTTGCGTCTGCCACCCGGAGGGTTGATAAATAAAATATTTTCAGGTTGATTTACGCAACAAAAGAGAATTTTCATGTCAAATTTGGAATGGAACAAAGTTCTATTTTGGCTGCCACTCTGATGTACACAAGTCCAAGAAAAGAAGTTTGTATATAATCATATTACAAACATAATGGATGTTTACACCATTAGATATTCTGGCATTGGAGCGATCTTCTTCTTCGTCTTCTTCTCCATTCAAACTGTACGATTAAACTTTTTCCACTGCCAACAAAAACAAACTCAACTGTTTTTGTCTGGTCAACGGAATTACTGCCTAGCCACACTACGGAACTTACTAAAGCTTACAGTAATAATTGCAGCTTAAGATGGACATTTCAGTGCTACAAAATGAAAAAAAAATCCATTGTCGTGTGGCGGCATCGTAATAGAAGGCCGCTCTGGATCTTTTTCCCACCCCAGACACTCTCCAAGATCACTGCACCACTTTTCTTCTTCATTTTTGCATAACAGACGCTCAAGAAGAAACAGACGATTCTTCTTTATCACGTCAAAAGTCTTTTGTCGCTATAAACGTGACAAAACCGCGCCCAGATAAAGAAACACAGCTCTGTATTCTCAGCATGCATTAATGTATACAATATGTTGAACAACAGCAAAGTAACTGGCACTCTTGTCATTTACTTTGACTTATTAAAATTATTAAATAGTTTCTATTGTTTCAGTCGACATGATTGTTGCTGAGCAATACTGGGTGCATGCACACCCCAAAAGTCATAACAATAGTTGCATGCCAGCCCTAAGAGTTGAATACACAAGATCTGTTCTCAAATTTCGCCCGCTTCAGCGGAAACAATACATGGGAGAGCGACGACTCGATTATGAACGACGAGTTATTACGACTGTGTTTCGAATATCACACAAAATTAGAAACACGAGACGAGGGAGGAGGAAAAATATATAACGGGGGTTGTTCTTCGCCAGAAAATAGGGTTAAGCTCTATTGCAGGCTAGTGCATGACTTCTTCTGCTGCTGTGTTTCTTTTAATATAAATAGCCGCAAAGTGACAGCAGCAGAGAAAAAGTGCTGCTGCGGTGAAGAACCCGCTCTCCAGTGGGATTAACTTGACTTGTGGAAAAGCATATTAACACAGACGTCATATCAGCTGTCTGCTGTTGTCAAGTCTGTGCAGTGTACACTAAGTTCCACAATCATTTAAAGAGATAATTGAAAATTAACAACAGAAAATAGTTTACACTGCAATAATTCTGTCGAATGCTTGTGTACATTGAGTTTGGAGCAATGAACACTTCTTAATTGATGCATTGCACCTGCCTAACATCCACTCTTCAGAGTATGTTCATTTGCTTTTCCTTATTTTCTCCTCTTCCTCCTCCCATGAAAAATTCCTTCACGGTTCACGGTGAGCTGGCGAAGAGAAAATAAGTCTCTTAAAAGTCTTCTTCTTCTCATTTCAGCAGCATCACACAAATCTCCCAAACACACTGATCACAAAAGAAGAAGAAGAAGCCAAATGCACACGAGTGTGCAATTTCAACCCTAAAACTACTACTACGGTGATTGGCAGATAAAAAGCTCTTTACAGTTAGACGGCTGCACACATTTGCTCCAGGTTTCGAACTGGGGATAGACGTATATTTTGGGGGAAATTCACATACACTTTGTACAAGAATTTTTATCGATATTCTTCACTGCAACTTGATCGCCAATTCACATTCTTTGAATAACACTCTTATCGAAAGAGATGATAAAGAATGAAACTGACTGCAATACCTTTAAACACGGATTTTGCTCATGGAACAACAACGATTATATAGGTAAACTCATTTGGTCAATTCACACATACACCTTTTTTGTGTCAATATTATTAGCTCCCATTTGATCTCCAATTCACAATATTTGATCAAAGGAGATGATAAAGACTACTTCAACACCTTTAAACACGGTTATTACTCATGTAACAACAACAACCAAAGGTGTAAATTGACGCTAGACTAAACAACACTTCACTGCACGGTGTTATGTTTGATGCCACAATTAACACTACTCTGCATTATGATGATAACAGCATCACATAAAACAAAGGCCGCCTGCGCACGCAGCTCCCTTCTCAGCTCAGTCTCAGCGTCAACTGACTTGGGGTTTGTCCATTTTTCTTTGAGTGTTGTTGTTATTGTAGGAAAAGAAGGCCGTGGCGCGCGCGCACCTTGTGTAAGTCATTGGACTGCAGCCTTGGCTGAGCTGTGTACGCAAGCGCGCGCACTTCTTGCCCCTGTGGTGGTAGATGTTGCAGTATAGGCCGGTGTAAAAAGGGGAAATTTAGATGTTGTAGGAGAGCTTTATTGCAGTTTGTTGTTGTTCCCCTTTCTGCCTTTTAAACTGGATTCGATCAAGGGGTAGGAGGAAAATTGAAGCAATTCTGCTCTAGTAGCAGTAGTGGTGCCAGCCAATTATCGAATCAAGTGAAAGAGAGGGAGGGGGAACAAAGTGTTTGGAACAAACAAAATATGAACTGTAGCAGTTTCGTCTTTATTATTCGCTGGCATTGACACACTTTCCCATATTTATTGTTATTATCGTTGTTGCTACTGCTGCTGTTTATTCTCCCCTTCATTCCCCCAGAAGATTAACATGATTGCAACAAAATTGCCCTCGCTATACTGCCATTATTAATCATGGATAAATTACACGGCCGCCTCCTCTTCTCTTCTATACAGCTTAATAGAAAATAATGTTTCCAAAGGGGAGAATGTAGCAAAAGGCTGGAAAGGTAACGGCTGAAGAACAAGAGGTGGGTGCCAAAAAAGTGTCCTTCGGTTTAAGAGTCTTCTTCTTCTCCGATTTCCGACTGGCTTTCACTCTCATACGTTGGATTGGCTTCTACAACTTCTTCTTCTTCTACCACTGCCGAGACCCTGAGCTGTATTATAGGAACCCCCATCATAGCATATCAGCCAGCCAGTCAGGCAGACACAACTTGGTTAGGGGAATTCTTTTTCAAACGTCTTTTGAGCTATGATTCGTCTTATTCTTGTTAGGCCTTGATGCCCTTGAGGAGAGGGATGCCATTGTATGTATGTGTTAAGAACATGTTTTTACCATACCCAATCTTTTTTACTTTTAGTACTCAGCAAACTGAAGGAACTGTCAGATAGCTACATTAAGATGGTTTGAGTACTGATACAAAGATTATTATGAAGAAATATTTTGATTTGGTGACCCTGATGATCTAAGGCCCATCATCATCTATTGTAATATACAACAGCCGTGACCACACACCGCTCAAAACCATTATATGCACATCAGAGATAGACATCAGAAGCGTGTTTTTATACCTCGTATAAAAAGTCAAAAGTTCGGCATGATTTACGATTGGTTTCTTGAGTGCCATTTGGCGGAGGGAAAAGTAAACAGACAATGCCGCACACGAACAAAGGCATTGACAATTGAGTTAACATGCTATAAAAGGTGTAATATAGCCCTTGTGAGAATAATAAATTTATTGTCTCAGCATTGCTTCTGTTAGAATTTGTTATTCTCCATTTCTAATGTTTGTTGACTCTGTTCTAACGTGTGTAAGAAGATGGCTTTGTTCTAGATTCTTCAATTAATTGCTCTCGAAAAGTTGGAAATGAAAACTTCTCCAAAGTTCGATTACTTAAGACGTGTTTCCTGGTTATATCTCTACTTGTAGCTTTAATGTTGGAAACTTCAAGAGTATAATTTAATCAGAACTAATTAAATATATTGATGTGAAAATATATATTTAAAATTATATAATGTAACTTCTCTCAGACTTTTGCTTTGACTTCCGGCTGGACGCAACTTAGCAGAACGGTAAAAACCTTTTTTATTCCTATCCCAATGTTGTTAATGATGACAACACAACTAAGGGTGTTCTTATATTAAATTTCAGAGTTTTTGTTGTGTAACAAAGCAACATGAATGCATGAGAATAGAAATGAAATTGAAGCGCTTGTAGATTGGGGATGATGATTAGATTGTTGATAAACATGGGGGTGAAAATGTACGGGATTCGCTACTGTTAAACTATACAATAGTTCTTATACTTTTAACAACGTAAAATAATGCTGCTATAATATAGGTTCCTGTTAAAAAATAGGTATGTACCGCAATATGTTCCTCAATTTAACCTCTGAAAAATAGCAAAAAAATCAAGGTTGCATTCTTTTAGAAGAGTCCGACCCCATCAAGTAAAGACATTCACAGTCCTCAAAGACATTTTTTAATATTATACATCATCAATGGATTCCCCGCCAAGACATGGTCGCATTCTCCAGTCTTATTTGCCTGGGAATGCGGCGGATGATGACCCATTGTCTCGATAATTCCATTACGGATTTGTTTTATTTTCTCAACACGATCGAGCTAATAAGGAAATGGAAATGGTGTTTGTTCATTGGATATCCTCAATTCTACGAATTCATGCAAATATTGAAGTTTTAATATTAAATGACGTAAAAGTGAATGGCGCTTCATTGCGTGCAGACGATAAAATGTCACTTTAGTGCATAATGCCTTTTAAACCGTCTAAAAATAGCCTCTCTCTCCCCTCTTTCAGTATCAATGCAATCACGGTGACGTTTCCAGTCTACTATCTATCACACCGCAGCTCATTCCGTTTTTCGTGCAGAGCTGCCGTATATAAGATAAACAAATAGACCCGACGTTGGCTTGAAGCTCTGTCGTTCGTTGGGAGGAGAGAGGAGAATCAGAGTGTGAGCTGCAGACACGAGTTTCATATTGACACACTAAATAAAACGACGATGTGGTGATTGTGGAGTCTGTATAGGGAGCATAAAATGGAGAACTAAAACTCGAAAAAGAGCTCATAAGATGGGGGTTGGTCGAAACAAGCTACATTGACTAATTAAAATGAATGAAGTGTAGAGATCGATGTGATTAATAGTCAAAGAAAGCTCAAACCAATTCCGCAATATCGATCCACTTAAACCCTGATTGCACAACCTGATACATTTTCGACTTCCTTCCTCCACTCTGGACATCGTTCAAACATGTCCACTGAGCAAACTCTCCCTCTCTCCCTGCACTAGTGTTTACAGTACATGCATAGTAAGTGTATGTACGGGAATGTTGTTGTTCTTAAGAGGGGTTGCGGGTAATGTGTAAACATGAGGGAGGGCAAACCATGTGACATTTATACCCAAGAGTCAACAACTGCAATCCGCAGAGATACATTAGGCGATGATGAAGAAGAAGAAGAAATGGAAGACAGGATTGGTGGAACGAAGAATTGGGTTGAGTAAAGGAAGAAAGCAAAAATATCATTTGCTTCGGCATTATATTATGTGCAAATATTGTTTACATATGTAAGGAGTTGGAGTAACGTATTCCAGAATTCCACCTTCGTAGTAGCACCACTAAATGTTATTTTCCTCCGTCCATATCAGCCTTGCATGAAATTCTGCTGTCCTGCCCCCATTTTTTCACATTGCGACATTATTTGCGTCTCTTTTCTCCCCCGGTTCTGTCACAAAAAGACCGAGTAGGGTTTGATATTCCTGGCAGCAACTAAAGTCTTCCTTACTTTTCTTCTTTTGCCACTTTTGTGGTTTTTACACGATTTGAATTGCAGATGAAAGCTTTGCTTGCTCGGGCATTGTTTCAAAGCTTATCCGTAAGGAAAATACTGTTTTGAGACACAAAGGCTGTAACAACACCAATATTTTTGAAAAGTGTACTACTACCTTAAATGCAAAAATATATCTACCTTACAACTGTGTAATAGCTCTTCTTCTTTTGTACACAAATATCAGGCTGCTAACATGGACTTTTAAAGCTAAAAGAAGCAGAAAAAAGAAGTTGGGGAGGAAGCGAATCGTGTTTAGAATTCTAATGACACGGGCGAGTTTCATTTTCCCCTTCTTCAAATGATCAAACAATGGCAAAAGAATTCTGCTTAAAAGGCACACACACGTATTTTGAGCAAGATTTTATAGGGAGAGGAGTATGCGTGTAAAACGACTGGGTTAAGAGCGGACATAAATTGATGGCGATAGAAGAAGGAACAGCCCATTAAATGCTCGTCTTGGGGGTAATTTTCATTACTTTTAGTGACCGGCGGAGAGGACGGAAGAAATTTATCCACTTTCTGACCGTTTTTAAAGTGATTAAAACATCTCTTGGTCACCGGGGATACTATCATTTTATCTGTTTCTTAAAACTTCTTGTAGCCTTTGGCAAAAACTCCAGACAAGGCGAGAGGAAAAGAAACTTCCAGATTAAAAAGAAGTGAAGCAAGAAAACAGCAACCATTGTATCCCCCGGCGAGCACAGAATCCTCATTCTTTCCCGATTAAACATTGTCTTTTTCTTTCCCCTTCTTTCACACTTTGTTCTCATTACTTTGATGACATATAGACGTTGTTGCGGGAACATGAACAGCATCTCATCTTGAGCCAATTTCGCTTATTGCTTTTCCTAGTACAACAGACGGTCTCCGCTAAGAATGATTTTCACTCACTGCAGGGGTGGCTTTCCATCTGTCTTAGCATGCACTAGACCCATTATATGTATAAGTATGTGAAGCCGCCCCAACCCCCATGATATGAGTGTGTATGGGTGCGTACCAATATCATAGCTTTCTCTTAAGAAGGAGGAAGGTGGTTCCTCCCATGGGATGAAGAAGAAAAGAAGAAAGGAGAAAACAGAAACATAAGGATTCTTCTCCCCACACGTTCTGACTTCCAGGATCTGCTTTTATTTTCTTGCCATCTCATTCGGATTAAGGCATGGAGATATACATCCCCGTGGTTTCGCCTCTTTTATCTCTGTGGATTAGGGGGCGGTAACGCCACCGGAAGGGATTTTTGCAGTGTCTTACGGAAATCGATTTACTGATATATATGATTTATTTCAATATATTCCATAAGATTCCTCCACCCGCCAGATGGCGTGAGCGTACAATTCAAGACGATGCAGTTTCAAAAACATTATAGCAGGAAAGGGGGCGCGAGGCCCTCTAGCGCTCAGTGTAGGCTGCAGCCAGGTAGTATCAAGAGAGACGACGACGCAAGCAGCCCTCTGTTGATGATCATAATAATAATGCTATCAGTGAGGCATGAAAGACGCACAACCGACGTTGCCTGAAAAGAATGAGAGCTGCCAAGCAAGCAGGCAAGAGGGAGATGGACGTTTTTGGCGGTTTCAGATGGATCGATGCGCGGGCAATCATCAGGTGTTCTGTTCTCAATCTACTTCTTAGAAGCCAGTTTTCATCCCCCTTGAAAATGAGTTTGCGCTTCGTTGACTCTTGTCTCTAAACCGCAGCAGCAGCAACCAAATACCGCACACGCGTCTGCTCTTAAAGACTTACTTTCATTATTCATCTTCATTATGGTGCTTTGCCATCCTCTTCTTTTCAAGTTCAAAGCCGATATTCCATTATATTCCACAAGCAGGTGTGCTGGATGTTGTTGCATTGTGAAGCACAGCTCAGCCTTTCTTTATTCTTTTTCTTCCCCACAGATCAATTCGTTCAGTGGTAACAAACAAAAAGAGGAATATATTGGTACGATGATGACAGGACCACCTCATAGAGACACATCTCTACATATGGAATGGAGCCCACCCACTAAACATATTATCAGAATAATGTCCATTGATTTGCAATGGCTCAATGATAGCAGTATAAACACCACCAACGACAATTTACATAAAAGGCAATGTGCTGAGGGCCTTTATCTCCATCCCACAAAAGAAGTCGCATATTTATTTCTCAATGTGTGCAAGTTGCGTCTTTTGGGCTTCTTCTTCTCCCTTTAACGGGGCGTTTTTTGAGGATTCGACCCCATAAATAAATTTGAGCACAGGCAGCAGCAACGTTGTGCACGCGGGGCCGTTTGACAAGATGCGAGTGTGGGCGGTAGGAGAAGAAGGCGCCGTCACCAGGATCACAGTGGGACAATATCGTAATAAATAGGCCTAACAATGGTACCACTGTGCATTACCAAACGTATTTCCAGAAAGAAACAGTGACATGACAAGATAGCGTTATGGGGACGACTGTGTCTTGTCTATGCAGCATAAAACGGTCACATTTTCATTCCTTGGAAGGCCTGCTACAGAGAAATACAGATAAACATTCCGCCTGCAATACACAAAACTACAACTTCTGCCTAAGCCTTTTTGCCGCCCTTCTCTACGCCCTTCTTTTTATTGCTTGTGCAAAAAATGGAGTTTTTCCCTTGCTGCACAAGCCTCAACTTCTTTACAAAGCTCTACTACTGCCCTGCCGCTGCTATACAGTAGTAGTGGAGGAGTTGTAGAAGAAGCTCAGTTTCGTCTTTTAAACACAGCTGTCAAAGAAAATGGGTAGGAGAGCTCCTGAGAAGGGAGGCCAATGAATATTGCCAAAATGCACAGTGGTGTCAAGAAAGCCTACTAAACAAAACCAGTAATGTAAAAGTTACTTGATACAAGAGATCCGTTTGTAAATGTTGCATTGTCCCACTTCATGCCACTGTGCGATATTAAAGTCTAACTTGAAACCCGATCCTGCCAAACTGTCTTCCTTTTTCTCCCACTCAAAGCAATCCCTCGATTCGAGGAGTATTATGCTTCACTAATAGAGAGGGCCTCAGCAGCAGATCTCTCAATAATGATATCCCCTATCATGATTGGCATGTAAACAAAGATGTGATAGACGACTAATGATACATAATAGCCACAGACTGCATTGTTTTCCCGACCCATTTTGACATTTCTGTGTGAAGGCGTCTCGTTTATTTCGCATTTTCGTGGGTGTGTCATTTCCATGACTGGTTTTTGCTGTTATGAGGCATAATCAGCATAGTTTGCATGCTATTTTCATCACCATAATGACACCCTTTTTATGCTAGGGAAAAAGGATTATTCATGAATTTCCAAATTGACTTTATGAGGCTTCCCAAATTGAATATAAAATGCTTTGAAGTGACTTGGTAGAAAAAAATGCAAAAGCACATGTGCTAAGTTTTGCACTCGAATGTCAAATGTGACAAACGGAACCCCTTTAATTATGATGTAATACATGGGATAGCAATCTTGGAGTAACATAAACAACAGTTTTTAAAGCCGCGACTTTGCGTCCATTCCATCCATCCTTGAGTTGAATCTGTCACTTGATGCGACCGAAGTACGAAATCAATCCTTCTTAACTGGAAGGAGACGCGTCTAAAATGTCTCCGATTGGAAACTCGACACCGTCAGTCACTTCGAGCTAGTTGCGCATATATGATATTGCTCTTAATTATAGGATATATATCATAACCGAATCGACGGGCATGCTTAATGGAGTACCAGCAATGGTCCTACCTATGATGATTGCCTTTGCCTGCCCTGGGGGCGGCTGCTGCACCGACTGCTGACCCTGCTGCGGGTGAACCCCCTTGGGAATGGCACCGCCAGGGTGGTGCAGCACGGAAGGGTGACCCACGGGGACCATCTGGGCACCCATTGGACCTGCCATGGGGCCAGCCATAGGCACTTGGTGGTGTCTGTGGCCATGGCCTGGGTGTCCCTGCTGTGCATGGGGCGGTGGGGCACCCCCGCCAGGGTGGTGGGTCTGTTGCTGTGTGGGTGGATGGCCCTGGTGGTGCCCTGCAGGGTGCATGTTGGACCCGGCTGAGATTCACGGGTTCACAGGCACGAGATTGGCTTTGCACTGCACTGGGGGGAGGTCCCAGGTTCAGATCATTCTGGTTGAGATTCTTCTTTCACTGGTGAGGGCACTTTGGTCACTTTAGGGCCATGCTGGGGCCGTGGAACGACTCTGTTGACCTTTTGGAAACTGTTTTCCGCACTCTTGGCTGTCTCTCTTGAGAGTGTTGACTGTGTTCGTCGTTCACTGTGTTAACCGAACTCTCTTTACAGTCGACTGTAGTAGTAGTTGTCTTTCTTTTTTTACTTCTTTCTTTCTCTCTTTCTTCTAGCCTTCCTAGCTCAGCTTCTCTCTTCTATTCTCTGCTCTTCTCTCAGCTTCTGCTTTATTCTGCTGCTGCTGCTGCACTGGTTGCGCTGTGCACTCACTCACTCAGCAGGCAACACTCACGCACACACACACACAACACCGACCCCTCAGCCCGGCCCACTTCGACCAAAAAGAGAAAAAGGGACGACACTCTGAGAAGGGGCAATTGGCAAAAGTCCCCTTTTTAAGAGATTGCATTGAAATATAGTTTATTGTTTATAATCGAAGCATCATATTATTTAAATACACGTCGAAATATGACCTTCTTAGGCAAGTATTGCTTTTAATCGCCATTGACTTCGGTCTCAATTCCGTCTCCAAAATTCTTGTTTCGTCCCTTTTGCCTTTTCTGGCGTCTGAAAAAGCTCTCCACTGTGCGCAGGCGCCGATTCGACCGACCGGACAGAGGTTGAGAGAGAGGAAAAGAACAAAAGTTGCGCACTTCGATCTAAATCATGAAAAAGGACACTTTGGCAAGTGCATGACGGAAGAGAAAAGGCGCGTTATGGAACACATGAACACCAAAATTATTATAGAATTAACAGGCTTCATGTGAAACAACTAATATTATGCTTAATAACGTCATAATAGCGTAATAATTGTGCTCTAGTTTGTTGAATTTCGGTTTGTTATGATTGATGGTCGTTAAAAATCCGTTATGAACTCGGGCGGGAAAAGAGAAAAATGAGAGAAAAACACTTGAACCAAAATCAACAAACGACGCTGAGGCAGAAGAGAGAGAAGAAGAAACAAAACCGGTTTGGAATTTTGGAAATTCGAAATCAGACAGGATCGAACACGAATCGGAATCGGATAAAATTCGCATTGTCGGAAAACTTATTCCCGTGGTGTCGTGTGACGTGTGTGACTGTGTGCCCGGTGTGCCCCTGATGTTCCCCGTGTAGAGTGTGCACTTTGGAGCCCTTTCCCCTGCCCACCATGTCCTCCTCCTCCTCCTCCTCTCTTGCCCTTGCTGACCCCGTGCGCCACCTCTCTGCCCTCTTCACGGCGTGCGACGCCCACGAGACTGACGTGG
>LR138646.1:7972-26809 GCA_900659605.1 Tisbe holothuriae | reverse complement strand
TTTAGTAAAAAGGGAGGAGAGACGCTCAGCGGCCTGCTCTGCCTGCGGACGGGACATATTTAACCAGACGACATTACCCAGCAGTATAAGTATAACGGTATTATTTCTCTCGAAAATCTAATACTTTTACTTTATTTGCCTCTTACTCGGATAATAGTAAATTGAAAATATGGTAATGTTTTTCCTTCAGTAAACAACTATCATTTCAACTCAATTATATTATATTTTTTAAAATCAAATCTGATTATATATTTTTGCCTTAATTATCACCTTTAATTTCAACTTAATTCTATTATAAAATCGTTTTTGTCCATATTAGCATTGTCCACACTATTCTGGCGGCAGACATGCTGTCCACACTAGTCCATAGCAGTGTCTTGTCTTGGTAAACATTTCGAGATTAATTCTTCCAAAATGCACTTTCGATGTTGTTCCTGTCCGCGTTGTTCTAGCCACTCCCTGTATGGAGACAGGCCATCAAAACCGGAAAACAATTTTTCATCAGCCTTTATGCTATTAAATGACAGTGTATTGCCAAATATTATTGTTTGGGGTGATAAAGCTGGCCATAAAGCATGGTTTCTAATATAAAAGTCAAAATAATAGATTTTCCGTTTCTTTGGCTTTTTCTGGTTAATGTATCCTACTGTAGTGTTCTTGATATCAGAATCCGAATCCAACTGTCGGTTCAAATTTAGTATTCGCACGGCCACAGAATAGTAACTCTTACTGTAATTATTGTCATAAATAGATTGCAGTAAGTATCCATAAGTTTATTGCTCTTATTAAAACATTCACCTGAATAAAAAACTATCTAATCACACATTAATTAGGGACAAAACGGTAAATGTTTAAATACTAAAATGGAGTTCTAGTCAATCAATCAGAGAGGTTTCACAGAAAAATCGTGCCTAATTCCAGTTTTCGCGGTTACTGACGGAAATGCTTAGCTTTCACAGCAGTTGCTAGAGGCTGCTGCTAGCAATTCTGTAATACAATTTGCTATTTTCAAAAATTGCATTATATAATTGCTTGCAATGCCATCTTGCTGTAGAGTTGAACACTAGCAAGTTTCCTCCGGCAACCTCGAATATAACTGGAATTGGCAGAAAAGCCCCAAAACAAGGAAGATTTTTTTCTTTAGAAATTATTTGGCCTCCGCCAAGAGAGAAAATAAATCCTCAAAAAATCTACTTGTTTACCTTCTGATCACCCTAATCATTATGTTTGGCACACAGAATATTTAGAACATACTGATTACAGAACAATTATTATTTGATTTGCTAAAAATATAGAGGCATTTCTCGGCCAGACTTTTGTGTTGTTGTTTTTACAAAAGAAAATAGGATACATTCAGTATGAGACATCTTCTGCTGATGCATTACACAAAATTAATTTTCTGTCCTAGTTACGCTAAAATGATATGATAAGTTGGAAATATTAGAATCTCCACCACACTGGACAGGAAGTGACGAATAAAATGAAAAAGAGTTAATGTTACGTATGACACAGAACCACAATTAAGAAGACAATAATTTGATACTAAGAATAGTACTAATACATTTTGCAGTAACTTTTAGCAGCATTTTTATTTTACATTTCTATAGTATTAATAATTTCTGCATCATTGCATCAATATTCACAGATTAATCAATCTTCTAAAATGTTTATATTTAATATTTGTTTGATATGATTGATGCTTAGATAAAATAACCCAAGATAGGAGAGATCACCCGCGTATGAAGCGAGGTTTCAAGCTGACAAAAATGGCATGGGGTTCCGCGGCCAAAGGTTGAGCAAAGCAGCTGATGGGCAAGGGGAGGCTAGAAAAGTAACCTGAGCGCCCTCGAAAATAATCTAAGCGCCCTCGGCACTACAAAAGGAGTTTCCCCGCGTGATTTTTGGCAGCTGTTGCGTCTCCAGTACATCTTTATTAAGTACATGTCCTGAACAAAAAAATTGGAGCAACTTAAGTTCTTTGCCTGAATTAGTTATTCCTGCCTAGTGATCAATAAATACTAGAACCTCGGGTATGTGAATATTCAGATTTTCGAGTGGCGGACGAGCTCATTTGCGATTGCTCTACATATTTCCTAATCGGAACTTTGCGCCACTCCACAAATAATCTCGTCAATACATATCCTCAGAGTGAACTTAGAGCGAATAAGCGAAAGCGTGTTTTTATGATAAACTTTATTTTTCTTAATTTATTGTAACAAAAGTAACCGTACCGAATGAGTCTTCCAAATTATTGTCCAATTCCATCTGGTGCACCGGTGGTGCCAGTTGGATATGCGTAATTCGTCTGAAAATGTAATTAAAATGTAAATTAGGATCAAATAGCTCTCTTAATTTATTACACAGACTGCACCATCAACTGTTCCAGCTATGGTTCTTAACAAGTTGTCTTGGGAGGAAAGGTGAAGTCACAAGAATTTCATGTGTTTAATTGGGAACGGAAAGAATATTTAAAGACTTATATAATTTGTTTGTGAATTAGTTTTTACCATCGATGGCCCCTGGACTGCTTGCTGAGGAACCGTGGCGACTCCGTCCGCGGTATTCAATGTCGGCTGGTAGGCAACATTGGGGTAAGTTCCCGGGACCTGAGCAGGCATCTGCTGCTGCCACATGTAGGCGGCAGCGGGGTCTACATTGGGGGGTTGCGACACTGAAGCAGGTTGCGGCTGGCCAGGGCTTGCAGCAACTGCTGGCGCAACAGTGGAAGCCCCTGCAGCGTAGGGCTGGTGGTGGTACGGAGGTGTATTGGCAGGAGGCTGCGAGTAGTGCTGCTGCTGAAACGCTGCGGGCTGCACGGCCGTTCCGTATGCCGGCATGGCGGCAATTCCAGGCAACTCCTTCATCAACTGGTGGTACAAGTTTAGAGCATCGACGAGCTCGGTGCTGAGAAGCGTCAACTGGGCCAGTCTCCGGTCCACCTTCTCCAGTTCCGTGTCGATCAGCGGCCCCATGTGATTCACATGGCCCTCGAGCGGAATCAGTCCGGGATCATCATTGTCGCCACAGGTTGGGTCGGAGTCATTGAGCAGGGACAGAACCCGGTCGATCTTGCCTTCATCGATGAAGACTGGTCCCAGGCCAAGCACGTCAGTCGGCTGCTCCAAAGTAGGCGAGTTCTGCTCGACGGTTTTCACTTCCACCTCCTCGTTGAACTGAACCGACCTTCGTCTCTTCTCGTCCTGGCGATTTTCCAAATCCTTGGTCACAAAGTTTGACGGAAACAGGCCTTCTCCACGGTGGTTGGAACCCTTCCACCAGTTAACATCGCTATCGTCAAGGACGAGTACTAGAAAGTTGGTGTAAATATATAATATTTTAGCCAATTTAATTTTCTACTCTTTTTATTGTTAACTTACCAACTTCGCCTGCCATGAACGTGAGTTCATTGTCTTCAGCGGCCTCAAAGTCATAAAGAGCACGTGCCTTTTTGGGCTCAGACGCTTCGCCATCAGCGCCTACCGACACGCTGTTGGCGTTGGCCACGACGTGCTGCAAATTGCCATAGAGGCCTCCGTTGTTTCCACCGGCTCCTGCAGACCGAGTGGAGGAGCTGCCGTTCGTCTCGGCGCCTTTCTTCTCCTGTAGCGAGAGCTGGATAGCTTTGGCAATGTCATCTTCCTCTTGCTGACTGGACACTACATTCGGATCCTTTGGAAGCTGCTGTTTGCGTCTCTGAAAAGAAAATGACAAATTTAAAACAACGAAGCGACCTTAAACTGAAGACGAGACGGGTTTAAAATGCGACGACGCTACATAATATTGACCCAGACTGAACCACAGGACTGAACCGTCCATTCTAACCTCCTCTCCTTCGTCATAGATGTCCGCTGCTCCATTTCCTGTTCCATCGTAGCCCTGGCGAGCTGGATTGCGATAATTCGGCGGAGGACGCGGAGCAGCACTTTTCGACCGGCTTGGTTTTTTGTTTATCATTGCTCCCAATGTTGACTTGGTCGTTTTATACGCATCTTTGATGTTTCCAGCAGCTTTAGAACCTACACCCTTTCCGTGTTTGCCGCCCAAATGATCTTCGGACATCATAAACGACGATTCAGGAGCATCAACGTCACCCTGAGAGCATGATTAAAGGAAAAATATTGTGCACAAATCACACGTCGAAAAACACCGCATTATAGTGAAAAGTCGCACAAACAGAAGTTTAAAAGGCTCTGAATACGGAGCCCTAACTACAGATCGGCATGTGGCAATGTCACAATGGCAGCAGTACTTAAAGAATAAAATGTTTATAAAATGTTATAATCATTTTACCTGCTCCGACCCTGTTGAGAAGTCCTCTCCTTCTCTTCGCAGCTGCTGATACAGACTAGGGATTAGGTTGAGCTGCGGATCGCCCTTGAAATCTTGTTCGGCCCATTTCTTGAGCATGCCTTTCAGCTTCTCCTTGACTTTTGGATGCGAGCGGGCAAGCAACTTCTTGAACTCTTGCTCGAACTCGCGAGAGGCAACCTCGAGCTTGAACGGCTTCCCACAATTATTGACACAAGCATCAAGAAGCTGAAAAGAGAAGAAGATTAGGTACATTTTCTCCGTTTGGCAGACATAAAATATTCTTTAAAGTCTTTGATTTCTTGTTTCCGAGTACTTTTTGGTGAATAAAAAAGCAGACAAAACCAGCCTTACTATGGGAGTGTGGCTTAAATAAAAAATACCGGCTTGATTTGTTTTCAGTTAGGTTTGGTAAAATTAGCCTATAGACCTATTATTACCCTTCGTTCGCGGGCTAAATTTGAAATATTTAACACTATCTTATAATTGCTCCACAGTTTGTTTGTATGTCACATCATGACATGACTTTGTTTACATCGTTCTGATTGGTCCTATGAGTGGGAACGCATGCCGCACGGCGCATTACTACTCTTAGAGGGGAAACGGCCAACCAAGCCAGGCAAGCAAAGTTGAAGCCAATCTTTACAACCAAGAGAGGTCTAATTGAAGGACCAAAATCAACAGCTCATTACAAGGAGGTTTCGTGAATGCAAAGCTGAAATTCCGTCTTGTTGATTTTGAAGGCACGTTCCCGACCTCGCTTGCTCCTTTTTAGTACTGATGAAAGAGAAAAATGTCCGTAGTACTCAGTTAGAGAAAAGGCTACACGATTTCACATAGCCCGCCCCTCTAGGAGTAGTAATGCGCCGTACGGCATGCATTCCCACTCATAGAGCGTGAGTGACGGACAGACAGCAGGAGGACAAACACACCGACATCTCCAGTTGCTTAGGGGTAGCCATCTTGAAGAATTTACTTTATTGCAACGGATTAAAGAGAGCTCAGCTTGCTTCTTCATCCTCCTCTGCCTTTTTAGCATGACAAATCCAGGCTACACAGGCAGATGGGATGGGACATCTTCGTTTCTAGCTTGTTAGTACCATTTCTCTGGACACTCCCACATGGCAAGGACACTCGTAGAGCTACAGTTTTTTTCCTTTTTTGTCCTAATAACGCTTACCTTCTTCTTATCTTGTTATTGGGCTAACTCATGGTTACTTAATCTAAGGGCTAAATCGTTTTATAAAATTCGACCTGACCATATCTACATGTAATAGGGAAGTACTTATTAATATCCATAACTTATTACAAAACCTCAGTAAATTTAAAATTCACAATTCTTTAGTCGGTTTAGAGGAATTGTTGTCGAGATCTTGAGCGGCCTCTTAATGAGGTCTTGAGCGCACTCTTTCAAATACAGGGGAGTACGTGTCACCTGCTGAGGGACTCATCCTATCTTTATCATAAATTCATGACATTTTTAAGAAAATGTAAACTGGAGCCAAACACTATATTAAACATAGTCCATATGAATATTTCCTTTTGGTATAGTTGTGTATAAGTGGAGTGACAGCCAAGATATGAGGCTAGAGAGTGGTTGGGTTTAGCGCGCCGCACCCTGTATTTATACAAGGCTATACAATTACAAGTCTAGTGTTTTAAATTGGTGAGGGCACATATGGAATTCATAGTCTTCCCAACTTCCAATGCATGCTTTCTAGTAAGGTATATATTATTGCTTCATATCATCAGTTGCTGCACTGTTTAAGCTACAGTTAAGAACTACGTTTTATGGCATAAAATTTGTGGAGTGTGCAAATGAAGACAATGTGAATGAGATCCATATTATTCATCTCTGTATATTACAGTTTAATAATGTAGCAAATGCTTAATAATAAGCCTCAAGAACGACACTCTTGTTTCTCGCGATGAATGAGTGAAGCAACTCCTTATATTGCAAGAGGCAAGTTTTCTGCCAGCGCCATGTCTTATGCTCTCTTTTCTTCTTCCTCCTCTTCTTTCCACTCTTTCATTCTGTCGCAGAAGCAACGTTTCTTGCGTCCTCTTCTCCTTTCTCTTCCGCCCTATAGAGACCGACGGTCTCCCCGCAGAAGAAGAAGAAGAACTGGCTGCTCTTGCAATGCCGAAGACTTTTACTTCTAGCTGGCTGGCTGCAAGCTTTCAAATATAAAGGCCTTAAACCTGAGCACAAGGCCAAGGGGAAGAAGGAGGAAGAGGAGGGCCTTTACCACCTTGAGCTCACAAGGAGGGAGAGAGAAAGAAGAAAAAATGAGAGAGGGGGCTGCTATACATCGAACGAGGACGGGAGAGGAGCTGCTGCTGCTGCAGTGGTGTTACAGAGGGGGGAGAAGGAGGAGTACGAAGAAGAAAGAGAAAGATAGAGTGCACATCGTTCGCTCGCCGTCTCTTTAGGCTACATGGGCTTTTGCCCTCGACCGAGCTGCACCAGAAGCCCACTTCACTGCCTCAATTCTTGAGGCCGTCGTCGTGTCTTTGGTTAGTTGACATGGTGTTACAGAAGGCTAGCAAGAAAGAAGATCAGACATTTCTACTCAGTAGGACGGCAGTGGCCGGACCAAAAGAGATGTTCTTCTACGCCAAAATATATTCTGCAAGGTGATGGACCCGTGCCCCTAAATTACTATTCTGATCAACATTAGCAATAATATCTCGTTTTGACAAAGTATAATATAGTGCAGGAGTGATGTCTTTAGGTTCAAGTTGAGAAGAATATGAACTTATGGCCGTTATTGATTCTGTGAGTGAGTGAAGGGCTTGAGAGTTTTCTTCCCATTGTATACGTGCATGTACGTGGAGATGGTTAATGTCATGCTGCCTTAGGTTCGTATCTTAATGCTAAATAGACAAATACCACCCAAAGTTACTAAGCAGACACAGACAGAAAAAAAAACACACAGAAAAAAGCATTACTACTTGGGGGACCAACTATGAAAGAGTCATCGTCAAACATTATTAACGGACTCACATACTTAGGAGGCAGATACTCAGAAACATCTACAATGTAAAAAAATATGCCCCTCTCCTTGCCGTGCCAGCAGTAAATCTCAGAATTAAAGGCTATGATGATTCACACGGCTGCGGCAATAACAATTAAGCGGTGCCTATCAACACAATTAGGTCCAAGCCGTGTGCCATTGCTGGATGAAGTGACTGTGACCAGAAACACTAGTTTTTCTGCTGCACTAGCGCCAGGAACATAATATAATTTTAAATGACAGACATAGAAGAAAAAATAAACATATATAGTTTAATTCGGTGTCTTCTTCCGCTAAAATACGTGTAAAAATGAAAGCATGTGATCGCTTATGGCAATAGTGCCCCAAGTGCAGGAAGAGCTCCTTAATGGGGGACTAGTTGGCCCAAGATGAAGTAAACGATTCTGAAAGCCTCTGGACATTATTCCCATCTTGAAAGCTTCATCGCTAAGACTCAGCATGAGAAAACTTGCAAGAATCTACGTCATTGAAACTTTTCTAGTGTAACGACTTGCCTCCGCCAAGAACGCAAGAAGAATAGAGAGAAGTGGTTTTACAACTAAGTCCAACCCGGCCTCAGGATGATTAAATCTGCAAAGTTTGGTCTCGCCACGGTGAACCACCAGTACTCGGACGAGGAGAAGCAAATTCTCCATTCCTACCAGAGCCTCGATTACATGCCACCGCACAGCAAAGTGTATCGCAACTGGCTCCAACAACAGCCCGCACGACTTGACTGGGACCGCTGGCTCATGATGGGGCTCATCGGCTTCTCGGTGGGCATCCTCGGCTTTCTACTCCATCAAATCATCGACCTTATATCGGAGGTGAAGTGGGAGCAAACGCGAGCGTATATCGCAGAGGGAGACTTTTCGACGGCGTGGTTATGGACCTTCTCCTATTCGCTCCTCTTTCTCGTCGTAGCGACACTCCTGGTGGTGTACCAGCCGGCGGCAGCGGGGTCAGGCATTCCGGAAATCATTGGCTTCCTGAACGGAACTCGCATCAAGGACATCTTCAAAGTGCAGACCCTCATTGTCAAGTTCCTCTCTTGTGCCTTTGCAGTCGGCTGTGGCATGCCCGTGGGCTACGAAGGCCCGATGATACACTTGGGTAGTCTCGTTGCCGCCGGAATGAGCCAGTTCAAGTCGGCCACCTTCGAGTGCTCCATGCCATGCTTTTCCCGCTTTCGAAACAGCGAGGACCGGCGCAACTTCATATCGGCGGGGGCGGCCGCTGGTATCGCCTCCGCCTTCGGGGCACCGGTTGGCGGTCTCCTCTTCGCTATGGAGGAGGTGTCTTCCTTCTGGAAGAATAAGCTCTCGTGGCAAGTTTTCTTTTGCTGCATGACGGCCACTTTCACCACAGACTTGCTCAACTCCTCGTTCCACGGGTTCCGCTACAAAAACGATTTTGGCCTCTTCAAGACCAAGTTCACGTCCAAAGATCTAGTTGCTGTAAACGTCATCGCCGTGCTCCCGTCGATCCTCATCGGTATAGGCGGCGGAGTGATGGGGTCATTCTTCACACATGTCAACGTGGCCATCGCCAAGTGGCGAAAGAGTTTCATGGCCTCCGTCCGGGACAAGCGGTCGGCAAACGTTCTCAGGGTAACGGAGCCCGTGCTCATCTTAGCCATCATGACCACAATTCATGTGTACCTGCCCTCATTTCTTGGGTGCACACCTATTGACTGCACATACAGCACGGAACCTTCCAACACTGCTTACGAGGGCCCGAACATGTGCTTCCCTTGGAACAATGGATCCATGAACTCGACTAACCAGGCGTCGCTGGTGGAGGTCAACATCGTGGAGTACACCTGTGGTGTGACGGATGTGGCAGGAAACGGTACAAAGGTCCGCCGGAAGGGAGCGTATAGCGAGAGCGCGACCCTCTTCTTTGGAACTGGGGAGCAAGCAGTGTATCACCTCTTCTCCAAGCACACTCACAAGGAATTTAGCTACGCTTCCATGGCGACTATGCTCGTCATTTATTTCTTCATGGCCTGCTGGTCGGCAGGAACCTTCATCTCCTGTGGGCTGGTTGTTCCCATGCTGCTAATTGGGGGGCTGTACGGTCGAATGGTCGGCTGTTTGTTTGTCGACACGTTTGGTATTCAGGACAACAAATACTGGGCATGGATGGACCCCGGAGCGTTTGCACTTCTGGGCTCGGTGTCTTTCTTCGGAGGTGTCACGCGACTCACCATGTCACTCTCCGTCATTATGGTGGAAATAACAAATGACATTCATCAGCTACTTCTAATTATGATCACGATAATGGTGGCCAAATGGACGGGCGACTTTCTCAGTCATCCACTATATCATGCCCTATTGGAGTTTAAGTGTATTCCCTTCCTGGGCCACGAACCTACTCTTATAAAGAACGATGGCAGTGTTCTTAACCTCGACCTCTTCACGGCCCAAGACGCCATGACAAAGCCAGTGCGAACAGTGAACATGTTCGCATCGGTGCATAGCATATGCAAGGTGCTGCTCGGCTGCACCCATTGCGGCTTCCCAGTCGTGAAAAGCTTGGGCGAAAAGCTGGAAATGACCTTCTGCGGCGAGATTACGCGACTGGAGCTGCGGAACTTGATGACACGGCCAGAGTTGTTCATTCGCAAGACGGATTTTAACACAACGGTGCGAATGCCGCACGTGTCTGATATCATGCATCCCCATTTCCGCGTGAGTAAAAAGAGCCCTCATCTGGCAACGGACGAATTGCTTCAGCAGTACATTAACGAGTCGACCTACTCGGACTATTTCGTCAACCTCTCGCCGTACATTAATGACTCCGGGGTGTCGGTTCCTCTTCATTTCTCTCTTCACCGTGCCTACATATTATTCCGGACGCTCGGACTGCGACACATGACTGTCGTGTCGCACACAAATCAGGTTGAGGGCATCCTCACCCGAAAGGACCTCATGGGATTTGCTATCGAGGAGAAGTTGGAACGATTGCTCAAACATCCTCACAGGAAACTCAGTAGATCAGTGGTGCTAGCTTTGAGAAAGAACTACGGGCAAAAGGTGAAGAGCAACGGAGCCGATGGCGGCGAAGACGGCAACGGGAACACGGCAGACTCCGTAACAGTGGAGGTGACACCCACAGCCGCGGGCGGTGTCGGATCTATCGATGCTGGCGGTGGGGAACACGAGTCTTCGCCGCCTCACATGGAATACAAGGAGGCAATAGCGGCGGCGGCAGAAGAAGAATCGCCAACAGTTGCCCCTTTGGCAGATCCCTCTAGCGCCAGTGAAGGTTGCCATGTCAATGGGGGAGGCAGAGATTTGAAAAAGGCTAAACAGGCTACCAATCACGTTTAAGAAGACTTTTTGACTATATAGAAATAAAATGGGTAGATAAACAAGGAAAGGGAGGACGAAGGAAAAAGATGAAAGCCCGGAACACACCTTATAAAGGACAATCAATAGACAGCGGTTGCTCATCGATGCCTCATCGAAGTTTTGAGAGGCTCATCGATGAGCACGCATTGCCGGACCACAAGGCAAATGGAAAAATCGATGAGACATCAATTTTGCTACAGCACGTGACATGATTTTCGGTGGCTTATATAACCACCTTTGATTAAATTTTAACTATAAATCTGCAATTTTGGCACATTTTAAGTGACTTAACGTATTAAATAGTAAAACATAGGCTTTATATGCATTACATTTTATTTTTATATAGCTAACTTCCACTTTAAGGAGAGTTTTATATAATAACTTAACATTAAAGTTTCAGAAAGCCAAATATTTTTAAAGGTGCTTTCCGAGTCAACTTTAGTTAGGCTTGCCAGACACTTTGTTTTTGATAATATTTTTTCCTACTTGGTCATTTATAGGGCTGCTACATTGGAGCCTTAAGAATGCAAGTGCCATTCCCTAAAATGGGATGGTACCAAGTACAGCCTTCATTTGAAGTTATATTAATGTCTGGATTTTGCATTTTATATGTTTGGGATCCCTGCTGTACTGCTAAATTATACTGCACCCGAAATCAATAGGAATTGGTTAAAAATCGATTTTTCTTAATTGCATATATTACAACTTCCACTAATTTTTGTAAACCAATGGACATTGGTCAAAAATCGCTGTACATGTGCTAAGAATCGATTTTTCCTCAATGTCTATTGGTTTCCTATTGCCGTGTGTCTCAATAGAGTGTGCTCATTGTTCAAAAATTGATTTTTGACCGCTAAATAGCGGTGAAAAATCGATGAGACACCGCTGTACATTGCCTCTCTATGCCGTGTGTTCCGGGCTGAAGAGAGAGATAGGAAGGAAAAAAGAAGGAAAGTATGAAGGAAGGACAGAAAAGATAGACGGAAAAGAAGAATACTACACACATTCAATATATTTTGAGTGGGATTACCTGAACAGGCTAACATTATTTGTAGTTCCGTTTAACTTGAAATAATCCAAGAGTTCTAGACATACTGACATGATCCATAAACCAAATTTATTTTATTCAGGTATAGTAATTCCATTATAATATACCAAATTATGTATAGAACGCCTTTGCCTCACAAGAAAACTATTGCATGAGATAAGCTAACATAAGCAATGAAACATTGGTTCTACTTAATGAGCTGCAACTATAACTATATTTTATGAATTGAAAAACAGGTGGGTGATCCAGATTTAAACAATCAGAAAATTGCACATACGACGTGCAACTCCCCTGTAAATGTATTATTCACGCGCCAAAAGGGTGATCTTTAAAAAAAGACATCGGTAAAGTTACAAGTGCAAGCTGTACCAAATCTGATGTTCTCAAAACTGGAGGGATGCTGCCTTCATTGAGGCAAGGGTCCAACTAATATTTTTTTTGCCATAACATTAGTTATTTAATTTTCTTCTTTATTCAAAGGAACCCACTAGTGTCCAAGATGACAAGAAGATCGGTGACACAATAATAAACCCTTCCAGCTAATTTCCCGTCATAGCATATAAAATTAAAGTAGGTGATAATTAATAATTTTGTTTTCTGTCCGTGATCAGCGGGGAAAAAGAGGTTTGGTTGGCCACTCCTCCATTTTTCGATTAAAAGGCCAACAGCGATATTAACAAGGACTTTCTACGACATTGACGGAAAAACATGGAGAAAGAACAGGACATTTTCCCCATTAATTTGAAAAATATCATTCAATATATTGAGAAAACAACAACTCATCCTAATATTTATGAATGCTTTATTATATGCGCTATATATGCAGACACTTGCTTAACACAATTGGACAAGAAAACAAATTGCTTAGCATGCTTTTCAAGAGCAAGGATTTTGGTACAATACAATATTATAATAATGCAGCAGCTACCCTCCTACAAGAGAAGGGCAACTTAAATACTAAAAAAGAGCTAGATTTTCTGTTATACAGTCTATCAATCAAGTAATAACAAACACCAGTCGGCCAAATAAAAGGTGCTAAAGGCAGATTGATCTCAAATATTGCTTACTACACTTGAAAAAATAAAGCGGCAGAAAAATGTAGAAAAGCTAAGTATACCAAAAATTCAGAACTAAAAAGGATCACCGGTCTAAATAGACATGCCGCAAAGATCTTCTTCCATAGGCAATTAAAATTACACCAAATTAGAGAAGAGTCGCATATTATTACGCATGTGACACAATTGTACGTATCGCGGCCTTTCCAAATGACAATAACCCCAGGAATAGACCTTTCCACCAGAAATCGATTAGCTGCGTTAGACATTTGATTAGCTTCACCTAAGCAGCCAGTGGGAACTCAGAGCTGAGAAATCAATAAATTGCCGCGGTTTAGCGATCGCTCAGCGATTTCTGTAGGTCGTCTATTTGCGTCTTAACTATGAAAAAGGGGCGTGTTTATAAATCTAAATTAATAGTATCCCTCACAATACACATAAAGCTAAATTTGCATTAATATATGAACACGGCCTTGAGCCTCTTTTATATAAAAGCAATTAAGGAGGAAAGAATCAGAAAAAATACGAATTTACGTGTTACGAATTTCTCAAAATAAGAACTATGGAAGAGCGAAGAACACAATGATGAGGTCGCAGATAAAACATTGAAGTTGATTTGATTCCTTACTGGAACACTCTGAATTAGTGACTGAAAGTGTAGAACGAAGTCTCAGCTTTAAGAAACCATGTCCCTCTATAATTAGTGCAGACCGATTAATGAAATGATGGTGCTAACATATATTGAAATTAATATAGCAACAGACAGGCGGTTAAATAAATAAGATATACATTTTTGAGAATGAAATATGTTGAGATAATAAAATAGGATGATATATATAATATATATAGTTAGTCATCTCAATACCATAAAGTCACACTATAAACTTTTACCATTGAAAATAGTATCGAACATGCAATTCGCATTAAAACCAGTTTTATAGATTGAACTAAAGGAGATATCATATAGTTTTTATAAACAATAAACTGCAAAAAATAGCGGGGAAAATTTATATATCTTTATAATAAGCATTTTTATCTTTAGACTGCTGAGTAAGCACTAAGCTGTATATAGCCATAAATATCAAGGGATCATATAGGTGCTAGGTCAGCCTGGCAAAATTTTGGGAGGTTCTAAAGGGAAACATGTAATATTTGTATTTATACACAAAGACTTAAAACAGCAATGAACGACTAGCGCGAAATATTTTGTCTACAAAGCTAAGAACAATACACCCGTGGCCGTGGCCATGTTACTGCAAAAACTTTTTACAATTCATAATGGGATACCCAAGGGTTTTAATAGTTACGGGAAACCCAATCCTAGGTACCTTTTATAGGATGGACAGTTTGATATCCTCAGAAAATAATAATAATCTCAAGTATAGACAACAGTATAGCATTTGTAGCTTGTTTTATCGGAAGACATAAAAGTGTAGCAGTTAAAAGGTTGCAGACAGTAGCACATTATATCACATGCATGCCACGATTCATGCATACTGCCCAGATCAGTTTTGGTACTGGACGTAAATTTGGAATGGCTGCTATGATGTAGTACTACCCGCCAAGATTCGTTGCAGTTAAAGTCGTGTTAATGTCCCATTGCCGACAGTGGCCAATGGGACATTAAGACGACTTTAACGGCAAAATCGGGACAATAAGGACTTTTCATGGTAGAGGTAGGTCGGGCCAAACTGATCTAGTACTGGCGTTCATGACAGACTCAACCTGGATCCTGAATCTGACACATCTCCATTGTCGCATTTTCGCACATTAGTACTTTAGTCCGACTGTCGCCAAATTTTGCAACGAATCTCGGCGGGTAAGCTGCGACCTGATTCAATATGGTGTTTATATCGAATTTTCAAATCTTACAGCAAATAAGTACTACGGAAGAACTGAAATGCAGTGTAACGGGATGCACACTCCATATGATCTTGCCTTTGCATCTCTCATACGGGATTATTGGTGTCTTCATCTAGAGCCTCAGGAATGTCATCTGGAAGGTCACTTCTTAGGGAAGTGACGGTTACAATACATTCACTATAAAAGCTGTCACCACATTTAGTTATAATGACATAATTTTCGATATAAGATGGTAAGAACTTTGATTTAGTATTTTTTTTCTATATCTTAATTACGACAAAGGCTTGTTCAACGAGTATAGCAAGAACTTTGCATTTCGCGCTTCTAATATTTTTTTTTCCTAATAAATACAAAATACGAACTCTGCTCATGCCAGAGTAAAATAAAGAGTAGAGCGGGGAAAGAGGGGAGAATAAAGTTATTTTGTCGAACTATCCTGGTATACAAAACCTTGCAGCTTGGTCTTGTGCATTTCTAGTTCAAAAAGCAGATTACGACTCCACTTTTTACATATCCGGCATCAACTATGATATAGCCATCAAACAGGTATGTCAGTAAGTATAATTAGTTGCACATTGAGTTAGTAAGAAAATAGCTTGAGAAGAGCATTTAATCTTTAAAAACCATCCAGCATCTGCTGAAAATGTGTGGCCAGTTGTGCCATTTCCCCCCCTTCTTCCTCCTGTTCCTTTTTAGAGTTTTTCCCCTCTCCTGTCACTTTAAGGCCCCACTCTTTCAGAGGAAGAAGCCATAGATAGCTTCAGCATGGAAAACCACACTCCTATAGTTGTATACTCCCTACTACTCGAAAAGGGAGACGACGACGACGGTTCCAAAGATCCAAAAGAACTGTTCGTCTAGATCCCTAATTTGCTGAATTGCATTACAACTCTTTGCAAGCCACGATCGAGTCGATACCATAAGCAAGAAAGTTACGTGCACGTTGAAGAAATATAATTGCTACATGTAGTGACATATTTTAGTATCATAAGTACAACACGGCATTCCTCAGTACCGGCGATATTGATCATTTTAAAACACATCGTCATTTTCTTATTGCTTACCGAAATTGGCCCTGTGCGCCTCCGTCCAGCGCCTTCTTTGCTCTTCTTTTTAGCCCTCAGCCCCGTAATGACTTTTCGATTAGCTGGCGGAGGGATCGGCGGAGGGTTATTCCCCGAGGAGGAGGTTGACGGTCTGGGAGGTGGTAACGGGGGTGGCTCATCGTTCTGAGCGACGAGCATTTCTTTCTGTGGACTTTTTGCCGCGGTTACTTTGTTCCGTGCTGGCAGAGGAGGAGGAGTGCTGGCTCGCTCCGCAGGCATGGGGCTAATCGGAGGGGAGGCGACAGGGAGCTGCTTCAGTCGGTCTGGAACCGGGCTCTGCAATAGGGAAGATCCAATATCACACTAGCAGTTCTTCCAGAGTAGAGTAAAGAAGATGCCTCTCACCCTTTTGGAAGATTCTGTGCACTCGGAAAGACTCGTACTCTGTACCACTAGCTGATCCTCAAGCAGAGTTAGCCTCTTTATTGCAGCTTCAAGGTCGAGTTGGCAACTGGACCTCGCATGCGGACCCGCCGCAGCTAAAGTCTGTCTCAATTTGTCCACATTACGTTGTTCCGTTTCCACCATCAAGCACACTGTCTGCCTCTTCTCATTTTGAAGTGCTCTGGCGGCTTCAGTCTGAAAAATAATAATAAACGGTATAATAATACAAATCAATGTCGCCAGCTTATGGATAGAGTCGCGAGAAGACATTTTGGAGCGGTTCTAGCTTTGGTACAGCTGCAGTGCCCTCTATTATAGCCAAATGTATCTCAAATGACATTCTTGCGATCATTTTTTTTCAAGATATATAGGGTACTAATGAAGAATATTAACCATAACAACATATTTTATCTCTTTAAAAATGGTGCTAATATGCTAGCGCCTGACTATAACTAACATTACTTCAAAACATCATTCTTTGCAAATTGCTCCTAGCCCTGCGGGAGCCCTAAATCTGCACTTGCCCTAGCTCTGCGGGTGCCCTAACTATGAATGAGACTATGATAGATCATTAGGGAGCATAAACCAAGACCAATTATAGAGCTAATTTGCCAAACTAAACCAAACCTAACATTGAAACACAAGTTTTATGCTCCTATTCCCTAGCCCTGCAGGAGCCCTAATTCCTTCTGGTATCCTAACCCTGCGGAAGCTCATGCCCTACCAGTGCCCCAAACCAAACAGCTCAAGGGTTTAAATGTAGCTGAGTATCATATTGTCTTGGGAAAAACATTAAAAATACACTTTTTGAGTGACATGCACATAATCTAGAGCATGGTACCAAAGCTAGAACCAAGCCGACATTTTTCCCTTGGGCAGAGAGCTCTCGACCTGATCATGACATGTCACATTATATACAGGGTGATTCCAAAAGTTGTGAAAAGTAATAAACCTCTTATCCAGCTGTTATCTATGGTCAAAATGGTCATAATGAACCAAAACATATGCAAATTTAAGACAAGAGTGGGAAATTTCAAATTTGATAATATGCTTGAATTGACATAGAAATAGTTATACTTTTATTTTCAATGAGCATCAAAACACTGGCCAATATATGGTCAAATTCCATTTTTCTGGGAAAGCACCAAGACTGTTGTATTCAAACTTTTTGGTATTTTCCTGACTTGAATAACCTATAATGTACAAAACAAGTCTGCAACGTACTGAGTCATAGTCTGTTTGGTAATATGAACTATACAAGGTCTAATATGGAATCCTTGTAGTGATTATTAAAAGATAAAGACGTCCTCTTGACTCAAATCAAATTTCATACCCTCAAAACAGTAGAAATATTTTTTTTCAGAAAACACACACCAATGTTTGTGACAGTCCTGAGATGATACAGTGATAGCAAGTACTATAGCAACACTATTATCAAATTTCCCAGTCTTGGCTATGATTTGGTACCCATGATTTAACACTGCCTGACAGCTGAGCTTGAAAGGTTTGTTATTGTGATGTGTCAAAAGCTGATGAGTTACAAATTGTAATAGTTAGAGGGGTGATGACTTTTCACAACTTGAGGAATCACCCTGTATAAAAATTTTATTTTAAAACATTGTTTGCCGCAGCTCAAGTGGAAGCATCCAGATGCCGGTTTTCGTTCTCCTGAGGCCGGTTTTTGTTCTCCTTTTTTCATGCTAAACGCGCCGGTTAATCGTGTTTGAAATCGTCTTTGTGTAGTAATTTTCGATTTCAAAACACGATTAGCATAAAAGAAAAGAGAACAAAAACCGGGCTCTGGATTTCGCGAAATCCTTGGCGAAATCAAATTTCGAGATCGAAAATTACTACACAAAAACGATTTCAAACACGATTGAAATCGGATTTCAGCGAAATCAGGGAGAACGGAAACCGGCTTCCGATTATTATACTTTTTAAATCTTTTTAGAGCCTCTTCCAGAATTAATGGTATTATTCAGTAAATACTTTTTAGAGCCAAATTGCTTAGTAATATAGTGTTTGTCACTGTTTTATATTGCAGAATGAAAGTATCCTTCAGGAAAATTCAACACGCGTTTTCCAGACTGTCGTCGATACATTTTTTGTATAGAAGCGCCAGAAAAGATCCGGGCATAACTTACGTTAGCAGGTATCGGGGCCGTAATATGATTCTTGGATCCAATTGAAGTAAATGTGCTTAGAACAGGTTTCATTGCCGGATCCTCCGGCATCGTCGACTGGTCAGCCAACTCCTCCGAGGCGAATGTTGGGTCAACGGATGGGGCCTTTAAATTTGACTCATCCTCGAATGGCGGCTGGGCGTGGATGACTGTGAGAGCCACACTGTCATTGGCTGAAAGGTATTTTTAGAAGATGAATGTAAAGCCTCCTTAAACAGTTTTAAAAAGGTTGAGCCTTTGCCTGGATCAAGAGTATCTTGTTTCGTCGCGTTATAGACCCAATACAACGTCTCATAGATAGTGCATTAAAGTCATACATAGAAACGGCGGGGGGGAGAGGGAAGGTTCCCCGTCAAAAAAAATTGATCCCTCCGGGACTTTCCACACTTTTTTTACCGCCCCCCGAAGAGAATCAAATATTTTTACTAAGTAAAGCGGGAGTGTTGTGACGGAAAAGCACGCAGGCGCCCCGGAAAAAGTAGTGGGATTGGGGAGGTGTTTTTTGGGCAAGCCCGGG